>WUAW01029529.1:3817-15486 GCA_017165845.1 Thaumetopoea pityocampa | reverse complement strand
GTTCTCGCAGCAACCACAGGAAACCGTGGTATATCTGGCGATATACAGGGTAATTATTGTTAATTATTGTTTCTATGTTAATTATTGCTGTGCAGCGCTGGTGTAATAACAGGATCACTCCATTTCTGTGGATGCTGTCAGAACCAGCTGAGGAACGTACCAGGATAACGGGTAACTTTATGCTGTTATTCAGCCAAGTGTCGAGATTATTGCAAATTCTTCCTTTCTAAGAAAGATGCCCATGCCCAGCAGTGGACTTGCCAGGGCTGATGACCATGGTAATACGCGATCAACAAGGCGCAATATTATCGGTCACACCCCTTACTGGTATCTAAATTAAACACAAAATAAAATTTTAACTTTTTTGCAATTACGTCATTATTCTATTGGATGGACGATATACTTATTACACATTTACAATAAAATTACCTACAATAAATTATATTTTAATTGAAATATATAATACACACATACTTTATGACCGAGGGTCAGACAAAGAATACATACATATGAGAATATTTTAATTTATATAAATTTTATACATATCATAGTCTACGATCTAATCCCTTTCCTGATTAGGGAAGGTTCGTGCCCCTTTAGTGGGGACGGATATGGACTGAGGCTGCTGAAATATTATACATGTTATTATAATACATATAATATTTAATTTAGACCTTGTAAAATCTACATGCAGATCATATTTGTAAGATTAACACTTGCTTTCAAGGAGGCATCTCTTCATGAGGAAAGTAAATTTTTATTCGAAGCATAGAGACCGGCTCTCCTCCTGTCACAACAAAAAAAGCCTTACCGAAATACGTTCCACTCTGTCTACCCTTCCTGGGATCATCAGGCGTGAGGGGTTATTTTGTTTCTATACTCGACTCCTATATTNTTACACATTTACAGTAAAATTACCTACAATAAATTCTATTTTAATTGAAATATATAATACACACATACTTTATGTCCGAGGGTTAGGCAAAGAATACATACATATGAGAATATTTTAATTTATATAAATTTTATACATATCATAGTCTACGATCTAATCCCTTTCCTGATTAGGGAAGGTGCGTGCCCCTTTAGTGGGGACGGATATCGACTGAGGCTGCTGAAATATTATACATGTTATTATAATACATATAATATTTAATTTAGACCTTGTAAAATCTACATGCAGATCATATTTGTAAGATTAACACTTGCTTTCAAGGAGGCATCTCTTCATGAGGAAAGTAAATTTTTATTCGAAGCATAGAGACCGGCTCTCCTCCTGTCACAACAAAAAAAGCCTTACCGAAATACGTTTCACTCTGTCTACCCTTCCTGGGATCATCAGGCGTGAGGGGTTATTTTGTTTCTATACTCGACTCCTATATTTATCGCATTTAATCTAGAGATTCTATCGTCAGTAATAATTAATGTTCATATAAAGTGTTCCGTTAAGTAAGCCCAGTACTTAAACAGAGAAGGATATTCCTATCGACCTATTCGCATAGAATTTTAATTATTAACAAGATGCACGTACTTGTATATGTATATGAAGTATTAAATTAGCATTTTGTGGTACTCCTTACATAAATTCAATTCAATTTCTATACTTGAGCTGAACTTTAACTTTAGTCACTTTCAATAACATTTGTATATCTAAATATACAATTAATCAATAATTATTTATGANGCTTATTCGCATAGAATTTTAATTATTAACAAGATGCACGTACTTGTATATGTATATGAAGTATTAAATTAGCATTTTGTGGTACTCCTTACATAAATTCAATTCAATTTCTATACTTGAGCTAAACTTTAACTTTAGTCACTTTCAATAACATTTGTATATCTAAATATACAATTAATCAATAATTATTTATGAAAATAATAATATAATTTTTTTAAGAACAGAGCTTTTTATAAGATGGATGGTACTAGTGACTTACATAAAGTCAGTTGCAAACTCGTTTTTACGCCACACCTAGGATATTAAAATAATTACTAGTCTTCATTTATATAAAAAATAATAATAATGATATTTATTACAGTATAAATAGTTTAGTTTACATTACATTATATAAAAAATATTTTACATTTTGTCAATAAAATAACAACAACAACAACAAACAACAACAACAAAACGTAACGTAACATTTGTCAACAAAAGGTAAAATATTTTTTTAAATTTGGGTTGTAAGTTGAAGAGTTAGTTTTTATTGCAGTATATAAATAGTTTAANTATAACAAAACGTAAAATATTTTTTTAAATTTGGGTTGTAAGTTGAAGAGTTAGTTTTTATTGCAGTATATAAATAGTTTAATTCATAACATTATGTAAAAAATATTTTATATTCTGTCTTATAACAAAATGTAAAATATTTTTTTTTAATTTAGGTTGTAAGTTGAATTTCTAAGGATTGATTGAAAATTCCATAACGGAAAAAATACTATGTTACTTAATTTCGAATAATATTAAATACAAAATTTTATAATAATATAAAATAAATAATCCAACTATATATGTGTAATGTACAGGCAAAGCTATCAATTTAAAAAAAAATGAATCGATGTAACGAAGAGTAGACTCAGAATCCAATCGCAGATCTCGCATTGAAAATCGATTTGCAACATCAATCGATATTAATATCAAGTCGACGCAGTGTTTGCAACTAAAAGATCTCGTTCCATTATAAGAACGTATGTGTGCATTAAGCCTTAAGTAAGTGGTCCCAACGATATACACATGCCTTTATAACTGGTTTTCCATTAAAGGTGCTTGAGCACTATGAGTCCACATTAAGACCACTAAACTAATAGTCCAGATATATACGTTATTAATATACATTTATGTTTATTTATTGTACTTAGACTATTGTGTATGTACATCTATCCGAGCAGATAAAGTATCGGATTATAAATGGCAGCGTCTCTATTCAACCTCTCACTCACACACCGTCGCCGTTATACTCACACCTGTGGCTAATAACAGCGTGAACTAATAAAATGCAATTTCGATAAAATTAAAAATTAAAAATCCTTCACAATTGGTTTCAACCTTTTCAGCCGCCATTTTTGATTCCATATTATATCTATGCGGTTAATAAAACATAATCTGAATGTAGAAGCACATACATTAATTCGATTTTGCTTGTGCAGAACATTGTTACAGGCCGATTGGATACGTTGTCATAATAGTCATTACCCGCCATCCATACCGTCAGATTAAATAAACGGTATCTACCATAGAGTCAAAATATCTTCATTTCACCATGAAGAATCCCCTAAACATTACTCCCACATCGTCGCTAAAATGGTGACATTTGGACATCATCCAACAACTAGATACGTTATCCTCGCTTGTACTGTGATATACACACGAGATCGACTCATTTCTTATTACCACTGAGAAGATCTGACTTTAAATTAAAATTATTACTTCGATCACTTCATTCATGCCCTAAAAGCATTGGCCAAACTATAAAAGGCTACTGAACTCTAGTGTGCAGGACTATGCAATCAAACATTGCTTAAATGTAAGTGTTACACACTACTAACGTCTTACTGTACCTAAACATACGGTAGAGTGTTGCACACTACTAGCGATTTACTGTACCTAAACTTCAATATGCGATAGGTACCTATTGTAATTTTAGATAACCTTATCCAGATGGCCACGTAGGCAGAGTCACGAGAAAGTATTATCATAACAGAACACTTATTTAGTTTAAATATAACTGGAATAAAACAAGATTCATTTCAAGCGTTTTATCACAATACTAGAAATCAACTTGTAACAGCAAAAGACAAAATAATAATAATCATAAATATCTATAACAGCTACCCAATTGAAACAACATCAACTCATCAATTTTTGGTGCACGCTCTATTGCTCTGATCTACATACAATTGCCGTCACACGCTCGTATGTTTCTGCATTCATCGGTTTTCAATATAATATTGAGTACTATATATTTACGTATATGCAACGTATGTAGCTACATCAGAGCAGCAAATTTATATTTTATAGAGTTACCTTCGCGTAGTTCAATTTAATGAATTATTGTTTTAGACGCTTCGGCTTCTAAATGCGTAATAAACTATTTGACGGTCAGTTGCAACCAAGATCTTCACCGTCGTATATTATATAGTGCGTAGATGATTTATTTTTACTGTTAATATTAACTTTACACAACGAAACGTTAGTTTCTAGGCATGTGTTGTCCGTCTGGAGTACTGGTGAGAACTGAGTGAACTTGTCACACGCAATCTCCCGTCATCGACTCGTACGCACGAACGTCCTTCCAGATTCTGTCGGAGTGCAATAACTTCACAGTTGTGTTTCGTTGTCAATTGGCGTTCCATAATAATGACAGCTTTCGATATATACTTATACTTAAATGCATCTTGATCTTAAAGTTGGATTATATTAGTGAGCGAATACCCTTAAAGAGATTTAGACTTGTCGTCATGTGCTATTTGCAGACTATGTGAATCATTACTCGACTGCGGTGAAGGTTATTATTGTTGCAGTCTGTGTATGCGGGTATGTTCATCTGTTCCCGCGTAGATCCGAAACTACTACCTATTAGCTAGTACGTTATTCGATATGTCATAACACTCGACATTAGATGGGCCTATGTTAATATGTCGTTTTACTACTTTCTATATCAAACGTGGCAGATTTTAAAGGACAAAACGAAAAAAAACATATACTATCATCTTTTTCTTTCATATTATCTTTTCGAGTTGAGTTTGACATCAAATTATAAGATCATATTGATCATAGGAAACTATGGCGTAGTCATTAGTCGGCATTTGAGCTGATATCTGCGTTAAACAGAGCTTTGCACTGCCGGGTTTTAGATGGATTCACTATTTTAATATAGTATGATAGACCTAATCATCAAAAACAGACTAGTAAAATTGTAGGTCCCGACTGAATTAAATGAAACAAGACTGAAATAAATTAATAAATGAAAAGTCATCGGAAATAAGTCATACAAATGTGTGTGATGACTTCAGACAGTGCTCTGTTAACTTAAACACCCTACAACCACGTCTCCTGAAATAATAGCAGACCCTTATATCTGGAAAATGCTAGGGTGAAAAATAATGAACATGTTTAGACTGTTGAACATGGTTGGAATGTATTCGAGTTTCACTTTATAGTTTTAATTTTGTTTCATTTTCTTTTTTATTTTCATTTTATTTTCTCCTTCAATGGGCTTATATACAGCAGTAGACTAAAGAAATTAATGGCGACGGATATTAACTGACTCGCCGTAATCAGATAAAGATAAACATAACATAATAATATTTCCCCATCAATTTCTTTATTAACATAATCGATATCTCGTATAACATCGATAATTAAATCGATATCATCAACGGAATGTTGAATAATAAATGCCTTATTAAAATTTGATATGGCAATAAAACAGATGACAAGATTGAGACCACACCTGGGCAACGAAATGTTGACGTGTTTATTTTTCATCAACATTTTTGTTCGATATGAATGAGAAGAAACTGAAAAAGTGTGTACGCACTACAATCGAACGCGCGCGTTTCAGAACCGTGGTAAATTCTGACGTCTGACTTTCTATTAATGTGCACGCATCGGCTAATTGATTTAACGACCCAACCGTACTCCAATTCGACACAGCAGGTAGAATTTCTCTTTTTTTAATTTGATGCAGACTAAGAAAATTAAGAAAGCGTACCATGCACCACGTGAAAGTCATGTGGAATTCTACCTTTTTTATCGTGCATAAAATGCCTGACGCATACTGCTGCACTGAAGACACGACACGCTTATATGGGCTTTGCTCTCGTCTTCTGTGTCCTTCCCGTACGCCCAGCCGGGGAGTTACTTGCGTATTCGACCACAGTGCGGGCAGGTCTTAGATCATAATAGATCAATGGGGCAGGTGGTGAAATTCTACCTGCGTACCACACTGGGCCACACACTGTACGCTAAATATATTAATAAATGGTATTTCTCTTTATAAAGAATTAATTGCTAAACAACAATATTTAATTAAGAGGCAGACACAGTATGTGCTATAAGTCTGGTTATATCAGTGCTGGTTTTCAGCCAGCAACCTCACGACTTAAAAACTTCAAACCTTTTAATGTGATTGTGTGCCTAAAAATTACAGTACAAAGTAACATAGAAAATATTAAATATTTATTAATTTATAACAGGATGTGTGAACAACCGTGATGTTGATGATAAAATGATGATGATGATAAAAAGGGAAATCTTAACACCAGGTGATATGACTGACGAGGCCTGACACCGTCCTGATGGTTGTTGTCGTGACCTTGTAAATACGCTGTCTCTATTGTTTATCTTTCATCACCGTGATTCACCTTTCTATTATAAAATCGGCATTCAATAGTTGCGCCATCTACCGAAGATGTGTGGTACTATATAGCAAAGTAGGTCGCCACAAATTAATAACAGGTATNTATAACAGTCATCACCCGCCATCCATACCGTCAGGTTAAATAAACGGTATCTACCATAGAGTCAAAATATCTTCATTTCACCATGAAGAACCTCCTAAACATTACTCCCACATCGTCGCTAAAATGGTGACATTTGGACATCATCCAACAACTAGATACGTTATCCTCGCTTGTACTGTGATATACACACGAGATCGACTCATTTCTTATTACCACTGAGAAGATCTGACTTTAAATTAAAATTATTACTTCGATCACTTCATTCATGCCCTAAAAGCATTGGCCAAACTATAAAAGGCTACTGAACTCTAGTGTGCAAGACTATGCAATCAAACATTGCTTAAATGTAAGTGTTACACACTACTAGCGTCTTACTGTACCTAAACATACGGTAGAGTGTTGCACACTACTAGCGATTTACTGTACCTAAACTTCAATATGCGATAGGTACCTATTGTAATTTTAGATAACCTTATCCAGATGGCCACGTAGGCAGAGTCACGAGAAAGTATTATCATAACAGAACACTTATTTAGTTTAAATATAACTAGAATAAAACAAGATTCGTTTGAAGCGTTTTATCACAATACTAGAAATCAACATGTAACAGCAAAAGACAAAATAATAATAATCATAAATATCTATAACAGCTACCCAATTGAAACAACATCAACTCATCAATTTTTGGTGCACGCTCCATTGCTCTGATCTACAATTGCCGTCGCGCGCTCGTATGGTTCTGCATTCATCGGTTTTCAATATAATATTGAGTACTATATATTTACGTATATGCAACATATGTAGCTACAAAAGAGCAACAAATTTATATTTTATAGAACTCTATAAAATATAAATTTGTTGCTCTTTTGTAGCTACATATGTTGCATATACGTAAATATATAGTACTCAATATTATATTGAAAACCGATCATTCATTAAATTGAACTACGCGAAGGTAACTACCTTCGCGTAGTTCAATTTAATGAATTATTGTTTTAGACGCTTCGGCTTCTAAATGCGTAATAAAATATATGACGGTCAGTTGCAACCAAGATCTTCACCGTCGTACATTATATAGTGCGTAGATGATTTATTTTTACTGTTAATATTAACTTTACACAACGAAACGTTAGTTTCTAGGCATGTGTTGTCCGTCCGGAGTACTGGTGAGAACTAAGTGAACTCGTCACACGCAAACTCCCGTCATCGACTCGTACGCACGAACGTCGTTCCAGATTCTGTCAGAGTACAATAACTTCACAGTTGTGTTTCGTTGTCAATTGGCGTTCCATAATAATGACAGCTTTCGATATATACTTATACTTAAATGCATCTTGATCTTAAAGTTGGATTATATTAGTGAGCGAATACCCTTAAAGAGATTTAGACTTGTCGTCATGTGCTATTTGCAGACTATGTGAATCATTACTCGACTGCGGTGAAGGTTATTATGGTTGCAGTATGCATGCGGGTATGTTCATCTGTTCCCGCGTAGATCCGAAACTACTACCTATTAGCGAGTACGTTATTCGATATGTCATAACACTCGACATTAGATGGGCCTACGTTAATATGTCGTCTTACTACTTTCTATATCAAACGTGGCAGATTTTAAAGGATAAAACAAAATAAAAAAAAATACTATCATCTTTTTCTTTCATATTATCTTTTTGTTTGGCATCAAATTATAAGATCATAATGATCATGGGATACTATGGCGTAGTCATTAGTCGGCATTTGAGCTGATATCTGCGTTAAGCAGAGCTTTGCACTGCCGGGTTTTAGATGGATTCACTATTTTAATATAGTATGATAGACCTGATCACCAAAAACAGACTAGTAAAATTGTAGGTCCCGACTGAATTAAATGTAACAAGACTGAAATAAATGAATAAATGAAACAAGTCATCGCAGTCATTGTATGTGTGTGATGACTTCAGACAGTGATCTGTTATCTTTACCCCCTCTACAACCACGTCGCCTGGAATAATAGCAGACCCTTATATCTGGAAAATGCTAGGGTGAAAAATAATGAACACATTCCAAATACATACTTTGTATTTGGAATGATATAAATATGTTTAGACTGTTGAACATGGTTGCAATGTATTCGAGTTTCACTTTATAGTTTTAATTTTGTTTCATTTTCTTTTTTATTTTCATTTTATTTTCTCCTTCAATGGGCTTATATACAGCAGTAGACTAAAGAAATTAATGGCGACGGATATTAACTGACTCGCCGTAATCAGATAAAGATAAACATAATATAATAATATTTCCCCATCAATTTCTTTATTAACATAATCGATATCTCATATAACATCGATAATTAAATCGATATCATCAACGGAATGTTGAATAATAAATGCCTTATTAAAATTTGATATGGCAATAAAACAGATGACAAGATTGAGACCACACCTGGGCAACGAAATGTTGACGTGTTTATTTTTCATCAACATTTTTGTTCGATATGAATGAGAAGAAACTGAAAAAGTGTGTACGCACTACAATCGAACGCGCGCGTTTCAGAACCGTGGTAAATTCTAACGTCTGACTTTCTATTAATGTGCACGCATCGGCTAATTGATTTAACGACCCAACCGTACTCCAATTCGACACAGCAGGTAGAATTTCTTTATTTTTTTTTTAATTTGATGCAGACTAAGAAAATTAAGAAAGCGTACCATGCACCACGCGAAAGTCTTGTGAAATTCTACCTTTTTTATCGTGCAAAAAATTCCTGACGCATACCGCTGCACTAAGGACACGACAGCGCTTATATGGGCTTTGCTCCCACTAAAAAATGCACGCGTCCTTCTGTGTCCTTCCCGTACGCCCAGCTGGGGAGTTACTTGCGTATTCGACCACAGTGCGGCCAGGCCTTAGATCATAATAGATCAATGGGGCAGGTGGTGAAATTCTACCTGCGTACCACACTGGGCCACACACTATACGCTAAATATATTAATAAATGGTATTTCTCTTTATAAAGAATTAATTGCTAAACAACAATATTTAATTAAGAGGCAGACACAGTATGTGCTATAAGTCTGGTTATATCAGTGCTGGTTTTCAGCCAGCAACCTCACGACTTAAAAACTTCAAAGCTTTTAATGTGATTGTGTGCCTAAAAATTACAGTACAAAGTAACATAGAAAATATTAAATATTTATTAATTTATAACAGGATGTGTGAACAACCGTGATGTTGATGATAAAATGATGATGATGATAAAAAGGGAAATCTTAACACCAGGTGATATGACTGACGAGGCCTGACACCGTCCTGATGGTTGTTGTCGTGACCTTGTAAATACGCTGTCTCTATTATTTATCTTTCATCACCGTGATTCACCTTTCTATTATAAAATCGGCATTCAACAGTTGCGCCATCTACCGAAGATGTGTGGTACTATATAGCAAAGTAGGTCGCCACAAATTAATAACAGGTATTAATAAAATTAATTAATTGATGGAGTCACTAATTTAAATATTTATTAATTGGGCGTATAGTATTTCACAAAAACACGAAAAGGAGATGCAATGCACAAGTGCACGTTGTTCGCGCGCTTTTTTACCTGACTGCGCCAGAAGGGGGATTACGTTTTTCGAGTACATGTATGTACGTATATTCTTTTGGCACGCTCTGTAGCCTTTAGGCTACAGAGCGACAAGCCATTTATGGCTTGTTGGATTTTAACTTGAGAAGTGTCGCTGGATTCGTCTTACCTTTGAAAGGACATAGTTCCATANGAGGAGATGCAATGCACAAGTGCACGTTGTTCACGCGCTTTTTTACCTGACTGCGCCAGAAGGGGGGTTACGTTTTTCGAGTACATGTATGTACGTATATTCTTTTGGCACGCTCTGTAGCCTAAATGGCTTGTTGGATTTTAACTTGAGAAGTGTCGCTGGATTCGTCTTACCTTTGAAAGGACATAGTTCCATAGTTTGATATACTATGATATACTATATGATATATCGTAGTATATCAAAATTATACAAAATTTACAGTTGGATTTTTTGTTTTATTTTTTAACAATTTCCATAGTTTGCCTGACAACCTTAATTTTGTTCTATTTCTCTAGTGTACTTTATTAAAAAACTTAACCACAACATTGTAAGTTTAGTAGGCGTAGAGGTATACGCTTGGCACAGTATATACATTTTCAGAGTTAGGTGGAATATTTACGTAATTAAATTCTATCATAATACTGACTGACTGACAGACAGACAGACAGACAACGCACAACCTAAACCGGTGGGTCTAGAAGCGTGAAACTTTTGACAGGATTACACNGTAGTGTACTTTATTAAAAAACTTAACCACAACATTGTAAGTTTAGTAGGCGTAGAGGTATACGCTTGGCACAGTATATACATTTTCAGAGTTAGGTGGAATATTTACGTAATTAAATTCTATCATAATACTGACTGACTGACTGACAGACAGACAGACAACGCACAACCTAAACCGGTGGGTCTAGAAGCGTGAAACTTTTGACAGGATTACACTAAGAAAATATTTTTGGAAATTCATGCTAATTTACAGTGACAGTGACCCTTCTCCAAATGAGCAAATCCTTCTGTGCAAATAAGTCCCGGGTTCGAACCCTGGTAGGGACAAACTTTTGTGATGAGCACAAATGATTTTATCCAAGTCCCATGACTCGTCCATACGTCTCTACGTATTTATCTATTTATGTATTGTATTTATCTATAAACGTATGTATTACATTGTTTAGTACCAAGATGTAACTTTTAATCAATGAGTGTGAAACTGCCCAGAATATTATTATAACTATTCCCTAAGTGGGTTAAATAAAGGATGATCTAAGCGTGTTACTCCAAAAACTCCAACATATGAGGAGAGTCGAATGACTGCTGAAATGTTGCCGATGAGCAATCCCACCGAGCTCCCGGCGAGTGTACTATCAACAAACTTCAAGCATGACCACCATAAGTTTACATCTTGTGTGTAACGCTAGCGGCTACCCGCGGCTGGATTGGTTTCGTGTACTTATATTATTGCACTAAAAACAATATCATTAAAATGTTTTTTTACTTATTCCTTAGTATAATAATTCGTTTAATTGCATAACATAATAGGCGGGGCGAGTTACAACTATTATTTGGGAGCGAAAATTTTTCAAAATCGATCACGTTTCGATTATGTTATTTATTTATTCATTCAAA
>WUAW01029521.1:3481-15742 GCA_017165845.1 Thaumetopoea pityocampa | reverse complement strand
TAGGAAGAGACAGTAGTAGCTCGGGAGGCCGGGGTCGCTTACCCGTATACTTAAGTCTATTTACCGGACAGTTATGTTTATTATTTATTTATGTTTATTCAATATCCATTCGGTATTAAAATTAATTTAATTCAGCGCCTGTTTAAAGAAGATAAGCAAAAAGATTAATATTAATTTGTGTATCTTCAGCCTCCCTTTTGAGCAACTCAATAAAATTTTTAAGTTAAACAAAAATCCAAAAGAAAAGGGATGTTGTCGCATCTGTGCGCCGAACGAAGCATGTCGGAGTACTTGAAGTTTCCGTTGGAAACAGCCTACGGCGTCCTTTATGTTCCTCGAGGCTACAATTCCTCTCCCATGAATTCCAAATGACCGGAGGGAAATCTTAGCCGTGACCTATTCAACGTCGCTCTAAGACCTGTGGTGTTCAGTCGAGATAAAGCGACATTACATCCTTGATGTTCTATAAAAAGCTTTCGAAGACGTTGAGAGTAGAAACGGTCTTAAGTGCTTATTAAGTTCCTTTGAACGGAACGTTTAAATTTAAGCTTAAAATGATTTTATTTCGTAAATTAAAAAATCCTCGTAATTAATTGTCAGAAGCATTGATATTTCACGGCGATAGAGTGTCGCTAACGGTGATTTAGCGTTTAGCTTTTAATTAAGTAACGATAATTTCCTGACTTATTTCATTAATATTTTTAATTAAATCGTGGTTACTTTAGAAACAGACAAAGTACGACTAACTTAACGTACTACTTTAGAAAAGACGAGATGTAACATTGTTATAGATCCTTAGTTCCCTAAGTGGTCCAGGCGGACCCCTAGGGGTCCAGGGGAAACTCGACGGGGGTCTACGTTGGCGAACGCAAATTTCCATAGTTAGATCTAATCTGCACATTTTTTGTCGAGTTTTGGGAATACGGTAGAAATGTAGCTGCAGGGGGTCCACCGGAACCAGCTAAATTTTGAAAGTGGTCTATGAGAAAAAAAAGTCTGTTATAGATGGTGCTAGAGTGGATTGAGTTTAGATTACTTAAATATTCTAAGGAATCAAGTAAACGATTTTATGTATCTGAGGACTATGATTTCATGAAATGTAAGGTGCGATAGTGAATCGAAAGGAAAGTGACTTCGGAAATAAAGTGAATGGTGCCCTGCACTCCGTAGTGATTAGTCAGCCAGTCTCACTAAAGGCTCGTGTGGCTATCCCCTGCGTGTGTGGTTGCCTAAACTTTTATACGGCAGTGAATCGTATCTTTAGAGTCATCCAGACTGACCGATTGAGGAATAGTGTGATAATGGATCAGTTTAACTTGAAATATGATGTGATGATAAGGCTCGAGAAAGGAATGCCGCAATGGTTCGGTCGTTTAGAAAGAATGAGTGAGATTCGATTGACGAAACGAATGTATGTGAATGGAAGTATCGGAAGAGGGCGCCCAGGAAAAGCCTTGACCAAATCAACTTGTTCCAAAAAAATCAAAATCGTAGCCTCCTTTAAAAGACGAAAGTGTATGAAGAGATATATGGATATGGATGAGGCGAGAGAGGTGTGTCAAGATCGTAGTATATGGTAAACTGTGTTCTCTGTCTACCCTTATGGGATAGCGGCGTGAGTGTATACATATATGCATAAGTAATTATATAGCTATACCTTAAATAAACTTATAACAGTTTAAATTTACATAGTTATTAGCGTAAGTACTCAAGACTTTTTCTATTTTCGGCTCGTAACATCCCATCGCTGCCTATGCTATTCTTTCAGTTCTGTACAAATTTTGTCCAACTTTCACTGGTCGCCAGCAGCCGCCTTTGAAATTGTATTAGTCCACCTGGCTGGTGGTCTATTTTCTACCTGACTTCCAATGGCATCACTCTATTGCCATCTTGATCTATTTACTGTCATTTCTCCTCATCAAGACCGTTACCCATCTTCAATTAACACATTATACCTACAACATTCAGTTGATGTAGTATTTGAACGTTTGCTACATACACAATCTACAAATGATATTATCTTATTCAATTAACAAGTTACTAAAATAACACGTTATGCTCCCAAGCTCCTTGTATGATTGAGTTTATTAAGGTGTAATCGTATATAATATTATATGTAGATAAATATATAAAAGCAGAATATAAAACGAATAGCGCAGTGGTTTAAGTGGTCGCTTCTCCACTGCGCTGTCGTGTNTCGATCCCCACACGGGACAACAACTTTGTGTGAACCACAAATTGTTGTTCTGAGTCTGGGTGTTCTATGTTTCCGTTAATTGTATATAACCCTTGTACCCTACTACCTTTCAACCATCGATATGTATCGTTTGACTTCGATCTCGATTTATTTCGATAGTATTACATATCGCGCTTTGATTCGACTCGGCGCGATGCTATTCGTTGTAGTTTTAGAGTTTGGAGTAAAAAGAATGCGATTCGATTACACTCCGCAGGACTATCGACGTTAAATTTGAAAGTAAAAACTGTTCTATGTATGTAAGTATGTTAATAACTCATCATTAAGTCATCATTTTTATGTAAGTACTAGCGTCTGCCCGCGGTTCCGCCCGTGTTGACCATCGTACGTTCCCGGGGATCCTCGTGTTCATTAATTTAATCAAAAACTTTGTAATATTATAACTTCTTTTTTCTTTTAACTGACTGCAATAGAATATAGCCTGAACCCCGATTACCCTATGGAAATAAATGAGAACCCCATCAAAATCCGTTCAGTAATTTTTGCGTGATCTTATGTTTCAAAGGGACGGATAGAAAGGAAAAAAATTTGGTCATTATATCGATAAGGGGTATACATCCAATACAATTAAATTATAAAAAATATTCAATCTACAGATGTGATTAATTAATTGTGTAATCGAAATAATGCGAAATGTGCGAAGATTTTGAAATGAAACCACAAAATATTTAATAGATTAATAATGTACAGTATTATACACTTAACACTGGATTCCGGCACTTTAGATAGAGCAGGTTTCCGTTTTGTTCCAGAATATCAAAATAAACCGCGTACTGAATGGTCGTGTTGATTTTTTTATCGATATCGCAACTTTTGCACGGTAACACGTAGTGTTTCTTTATAAAAGACCGTATCTTATCTATCGGCACTCCTTGCGTTCTCTTCCCGAGAATCTCCATAGCCCAAATGACACAGTTCACCGGGGTAGGAATCCATTTCTTTCTACGATCTTTGGACACTTTAAAATCTGTTCTTACACAAAAAACAGTGGAGCAGGTAGAGTCAGTTTCTGACATAGTAAACTGATTTAGCCTTGCTCAGTGACGTCAAATTCAAACGTATTACAAACCGATTGTTAACAACGTATTGTAGAAAAAATTTAATTATTTATTGAAAATCGTTATCCACTCTGAAAATTTACAATTTTCGACTTTGATACCATATGTACATTGCTTTTATTTTTTTTGGCCTGCTTTTTTAGTGTAGAATAAGTTACATCATTTTCGTCTGATGATATACAAATTTGGTTTTTCTTATTTTTTTTGACGTTATAATTTTAAAGGTATTTTTGTAAATGTCAAGCAATGTGACATCAGTTCCATTATTTTATTGCATTTTTTTTTCTCGAAATGGTTTGTCTCCAAAGAGTATAAAAAATAATCTAATCCTATAAAGAGATCTACACAGAAAATATGAAGACTTCCATCGTGTACAGTCATTTTGAATATTTGTTATAAACTAACAGGCGTTAGTTTATAACAAATCAGGCATATCTTTGTTCAATACACCTTTCCGTCCTCATTGTTTTTCCTTTCCTCTCCACTAAGCCGTGGGTACGCAATGAGGAACTTTAAACATTTTTGAACCTCATAAAATGGTGGCGTCGTGGTTCGCTACCCGACACGTCTCGTTGCCCACGGAGGCGAAATGTGAGCTGCGAATATCCACTTTGCTACATTAAACGATCGTAGCAGGTAGAAAGAAGTGGTCTCTGCCTACCCCAATGGGAAAGAGGCGTGACTGTATTGTATATAGTATATACTATAGTCTCTGCCTACCCTTATAGGATATTGGCGTGAGTGTTTGTATGTATATACGTATAGTTAATTCTTTAGTTAATTAGTTTTATTCTCCTATTTAAGAGGTTGCCTGGAAGAGATTGCGTCTTCGCGATAAGGCCGCCTTTGTACACATTTTTTTTTTGTAATTATTGTGATAATTGTTTATTCCATGTAAATGTGTGTGCAATAAAGTATATTCTATTCTATTCTATAGTTATGCCATTTCACACTGAAGTAACATACGAACTTTAAAATGAGTAACGTCTGGTTCACTTACTGACCACAAGTTAACTTTCATAATGCAAATAACCCAAGGGTTATTTTATTGTACAAACTGGATTAGGCTCATGTCCTTTATATTTATTATCTAATGAAATAACTTTATGACAAGACAGTTCCTTAAAAATATTTTTTTCTTACTAAAGGAGAAATGTGAAGTTAGTTTCTATTTTGTAAATAGGCACGAAAAATAATAAACGGTTACAGATAGGCTATAGTGAATCCATAGGGCTTCCTCAAAACAGCCAAATCTATCGCTGCTATCTTAAATAAACGAACTTTTGTTTTTATTGAATTTGTTTGACTTTCTCTAAAAATATTGTAATTTAGGATTTTATCAGTCACGCCTTGTTCTCCGGCTCTCCCGCGAGGAATCGAACCCCGGTCTCCCGCGTAATCGGCGGTGATACTGACTCACTATGTTACTGAAGAATGGACGTAATCAGAGATCACTCCTTTTCCACTTACTACGATCATTTAATGTAGCAAGTGGCTATCCATGGCCCACTATTCGCCCCCACGGGAAACGAGACGTTTCAGGTGGCGAACAACGACGCCGTCAAAAGTTCCTCATTGCGTTCCCACAAAAATTAAGGGTAAAACAGGTCCACCCAAACAGAGCCCCGCATGCTTGGGTAAGGGTAGCCATCATCTTGAGTGTAGCCATGCAGCCATCGGCGCAGTAGCCACTGGCTTAGTGGAGAGGAAAGGAAAGAGGATGAAGTAGGAAAGGTGTATTGAGGAAGGAATATAGAATTTGGGAAAAGGACTATAGGATATAGAATACTACTATCTGGGAAGGAATAAGAAGAGAAAATAGTAACTCGGGAGCCGGGGTTGCTTAGATGTATACTAAAGTCTATTTGCCGGACAGGCTCAAAGACTAAGTACTCCCTGACACTTAGAATTATTTTACAATGTTTTTAGAAAAATTCAAATTATTTCACACGTGTATTATACAGAATCATATATAAAGTAAAAATCACAATAATATACAATACTATATAGAAAGGAAAAATCAACACAAAAATATGACAGCAGTTACAAATTAAACCAAAAAATACATCGAGTTTAACCTAGATTGTTAAAGGCAAGCCGCTCGGCATGAATCATTCAAGAGTAGACAAATCTAATTGTCGAGCATTTTTATTGACGATTCCTAGTGGAGAGATTTACATTTAATCACTCGCTTCATCGCCGACAGTCTTTAGCAAAATGCTCGATGTCAGTCGTTAAATCCAATTTGATTGGTTGTTATTTAAGAAATTACTTGAGATTTTCTCGTCAAAAATATTGCAATGCCTTAAACTGACTATATACCTTAAAAGAAATCTCAAGTTTACCCGAGCGAGCTTGGACAGAGCTGTGCTCGGAGATTTTCTCTGAGATAGAATATGAAATGTGGAGATCCACGGAAGAGCTACGAGTAGATCATTGTTATTGCTCAATGAGATGTTAAGCTGAATTATCGTAGCTCGCAAAACTAGCAGACGTCGGGGACTTAAAGCGCTGGAATGGCAACCCCGAATCGGAATATATGATTAGGAGCGTGTAATTTGCGGGATTTATGAGGATGGTTTTTTTTTATAAAAAAGGGGGCAAACGAGCAAGCGGGTTGCGGGTAATGGTAAGTGATCGCAGTTGCCCATAGACACCAGCAACACCAGAGGGATCGCAGGTGCGTTGTCGGCCTTTAAGGAAAGTGGAAGCTCATTTTTTGAAGGTCCTTAAGTCATATCCGCTTGTAAAATCCGCCGCTCAGAGCTCATTCCACGGCATGGTGGTACGTGGAAAGAAATTGTGCGAGAAATGCAAGGTGGTATATCGTCAACTATCCAAGAGATAGTGAAATTTTAAATTTTGGAAAAATGTGCGGTGATGGAATTCAGCGGCTGGAATTAATCCAAACAATTCCACGAAATGTTGAGTGAAACACGTTTTGTCGCAGATTGTCTTAATTAGTATATATCATCAATAATATATTAGTCTACTACAATAATATAACTTACACATTACGAAGGACTTCCAACTAGATGGACCAATGACCTAATTAAGGTCACGAGGGGCGGTTGGTTGATTTCGCTCGATATTGCGGTCACTGAAGGAGGCCTATGTTTAACAGTGGATGTGATTCAGCAGACATGATGATGATAAATATGCTGATGACGAATGACTATATATTTTCATTACTTAGTTAATTACGGCTGACAGATTAAGCTTGAATAACTTTAATGAAAAACGTACCTTCACATACTTATCTAATAGGTAGCTCTTAATTACTTACAAACTTATAATACTGTACACAGGTTTTTAAGCGTGAAGAAATGGCTGCTGCGTAAGAAGCACCAGATCGAGCTGGCCCGCAAACGCGGCTGGAAGGGGTATTGGGTGTGTCTGAAGGGCACCACTCTCCTGTTCTACCCGTGTGACTCCCGCGAGGGTCGCTCCGTGGAAGCGGCTCCCAAACACCTGATCATAGTCGACGGCGCCATCATGCAGCCCATACCCGAGCACCCGAAACGTGATCACATATTCTGTTTGAGTACCGCCTTTGGCGATGCTTACCTGTTCCAAGCACCATGTCAGGTCAGTGTTGAATGATTATTAAACACTGGTTATTGCAACTTACATTGGCTATCTTACATCTTACCTTAAAGTGCAAAATTGGTGGTGTAGTGTTTATAAACACGACTCAAGATCGAAAGGTCGCCGGTTCGAACCCCGTCTTGTACTACTGAGTTATTTCAAATTTATTTAGGGTCTATATTGTAAACACCAATGTACTAAATNTTCGCGAGGAAACCTGCATGCCCGCACGGGTGTGTGAAGTCTACCAACCCGCACTAGGCCAGCGCGGTAGATTACAGCGTAATCCTCATCCCAGTAAGGGGTGATACGTGCCCCTGTAGTGACGAAGAATATGGAGTGGGGATAATTTTCAGCTTTTGAAAAACGCATTTTTTGTGACAAAAATATCTTTTGAGTTTACTATGAAACTGTAATATAATTTTGAAATGTATATGTATTTTCATGTGGTTTCGTGTCAAATAACCTTACCCCATCTCGCAGATTGAGCTAGAGAATTGGGTAAACAGCATTCATAGCGCATGCGCCGCAGCCTTCGCGCGACACCGGGGCAAAACGGGCACACTTCATTTACTTCAGGAAGAAATTTACCGCCTAGAGAAAGCCATTGAATCGGTAAGTCATAATATAACCTGCATAAGTGGATGAGTCTAACTAAAATTATCTTTTAACTTATATAATATATAAGTACAAATCCTGGTGGGACCAAACTTTGTGATGAGCACAAATATTTGTATCCGAGTGAGTGATGGACGTATTTATCTATATATTTATAAATATTCATCTATATAACTATATAGACCCAAGATATAGGCGATTCTAGTTTGGGACTAGATCAATATATGTGAAAGTGTCCTAAATATATTAAATTAATATTATATAAACCCTCAGTTTAGCTTGCTATTATAAATTAATGTCAACATTAGTTAAATACTGTTCCTCAGTGAATGAATGAAATATGCTGAGCTTTGAGTTAACCGGCTGACGGATTATGCAGTCCGACATGAACCGCGCATTGCCATAGCCTGAACAAATAACAGTATTATATGACTGCCGTGAGAATAAGTACCGTGGTAATATAGATATACAATGTGTATATATATATATATATATATACATATATATATATATATATATATATATATTGGGGAGTAAGTGGGCAAGGTTACCTTGATCTGCGCTGGTTCAGCTCCTACTTCCCAGGTCTTCCTTTTTTGTGATTCACACACTCAGTTTATAACACTTGGGCGACGGGAATCCAAATACTTTGTCGTTTAATTTATTTATAATAGTTCTCGCGATGCGCGCGGAGACGGTTTCTTATTTTTTAAGTTTAAGCGCATGGCAGGGGCGTCAAGGACGAATGCGGGATGCGTACTGATGCGTGATACGATGTAATGTGTGTTGTGAAAGAATGTTAGAAAAAGAAGGTAATCTAATTTTTGGCGAACTAGGATTATACATACTTATATAGATAAAATAAATAGATAATTATGTCCATAACTCGGATACAAACATTTGTGCCCATCACACAGAGTTTGTTCCTACCAGGGATTCGAACCCGGGATTCGTTGGTACAGAAAGTAGGGTCACTGCCTACTGTACCAATCGGTCTGTTGGATGTGGGCTTCCTCCTGAAAGATGTCGGATTTACCGGAGCTGATCTGCACGCTCGGCAGACATCCTGGAGATTGCAGTGGATTTCGAACAACAGGATGACGCTACTTGCTGCCTATTATCGCTTAGCTAGTTCGCAGAGCATCCACGTGAAGAAATAAATTGACGCTATTATTACGCTGGAGCCACAATGTATATACTATGATGTATTAGATCTACAAATAATACTTACCATTATACAATAGGTATTTTAAAATAATATTTACCTATTTAAGTAAGATTGATAATGGAGGAGACCTGATTCATTTTAATCTAAAAATGTTTGTTCGAAAAAGGACAAAACCGTGCGATATTAATCCCCCGGGAATGCAAACTGAGATGTGAGTTTGTTTTGTTAATTTAATTTCCTGCTCGCACAATATTCTTGTTGTTCCAATCTCTAGATAAATACACACAATCACGCCTTTTTCCCTGATCCTCCGGTGGGAAATCGAACCCTAGTCTCCCGCGTCACAGGCGGGGATATCTATCGAAGAATTACGGTAGGCAAAGACTATTTCTTTCCATTTGCTATTAGCAAAATGGCTATCCGCAGTAGCCATTTTGCTAACTTTTTGCCCCCGCGGGAAACGACACGTGTCAATTGGCGAACCACGACGCCGCCATTTTATAATGTTCAAAAGTGTTAAAATTCTTCATTGCGTTCCCATGGAAACAGGATGAGGTAGGAAACGTGTATTGAGTAAGGAATATGGAATTTGGGAACAGGATGTATAGGATATAAGATACTACTATCTCGGAAGAAGTAAGAAGAGACGGAAGTAGCTCGGGCGGCCGGTGTCGCTTACCCGTATACTTAAGTCTATTTGCCAGACAGGCTAAAATACTGAACATTCCCTGACCGCATTAGATACATGCAGACAAGATACGTAAGATATTATGAAACTGTCATGTTTCATGTGCAGGCGTCACGTCGGCTTATGTACAAGCGTCATTATGTATTAGTAATACATACTCGTGTGTGAGCGGTAAAGTGAACGGTTTGCGGTTTCAAACGTTCCTCGCGCCAATTTCTGACCCGCACAGGATAACCGCAGCGCGCGTCAAAGCCTTTACAGCCTCACACTGCTAAATATCATTTGCCACGCGAAAATATATGCTTCAGCAGTTCCGTTAACGATTAACTTACCACACAAAGGGGAAATAACGAACTTTAAACAACTGCAAACGTATTTACACACCTTGATTGATTGACTTGACCGCTACTTGCTATTGGTTTGAGCGTAAATGTTATTATACACGTAAACTTCTAACTTTTTACATTCAAATACATAGATACGTGATAGTAGTAGTAATATGTATAATAATTATTAGGTATTTTTTTATAACCGATGACCCAAATATTAAACGTCACTGAAATTTCACGTGTATTAATTTACATTTTCGCATAAACGAAAATAGAACACATGAGATAGACGTTTTTAAATGGGATATTTCAACTAACTTATAAAATGCTCTTTTATAAATATAGTTGAAATTTTCATCAGCCGCCTAATAATGCACGACTACTGTCAAAATAATATGAAAATATTAATGGAAATTCTCAAATTTAGGAGTTATAAAGTTTTGAACGCTATATAAATGTTAAAATTGAACAAGCACAAAAATAACGAGCAGACATCAAACAATGTTTCGAGTAGCACTTGAACTTTTCCTGAATCATGGGCCTTCATTGTTGAAGGTCGTGACCTTCCTGAAAAACGTTGGCGACAACATTCACCAGCTCCCTCCGCGTGACTCTATCTTTGGCTTGTCTCAGGGCATTTGATATGTTGAGTGTCATAATCTATTTACTATTATAAAACTGATAAATGTCAAATTTTCAAAAATCAAAGATATTTAAAAACAAACTACTCAGATCGACTAATTAAGGGCTCCTGAAATCAAATCCGTCGATGTTTGTTTATTTGTTCGGACTTTACGCAAAAAGCAGCTAATAATTTTGGTTAAACTATTATAGTCTTAAGGGTATTTCGATTTAAATGCTGCGTCACGTTTCATCAAAATCGGTCCCGTAGAATTGAAGATAAAGCTTGATCCCTGTTTTAGTAGTCACCGTTAAGGTACGAGAGGTCAAGTAAAAGTGGTTCTAAGGCTTTTTATATAAATGATGTGTTGGGATTTCCCGTGTAGCGGAAAACCGGCATACACGCGGGCGGAGCCGCGATCAAATGCTAGTAAGATAAATAATATTGTGGACACTTATTTTTTCACATACATTGATCTAGCCCTAAATTAGAAGTCCCTGTATCTCAGGTACTAGACAACGATACACTTAATTATATAGATAAACATCCATGACAGACATTCATGCTCATCATCTATGCAAAATTCGTCCCTACCAGGATTGGAACGCGGGACTAATTGGCACAGAAAGCAGGGTCACTACCAATGAATCATTCAGTCGTCAAATATAATAGCTTTGATTTGATCGGACCAGCGGGTAGGTGAACGACCCCGCGGTCTATTTTCCACTTTCTTTCTTACTACAATTAATTTGTCCAGATTATCTGATTGTCTCCTAGCGACACGACCATAATAGTAAGCATTTAAACACATGTTGGTCTGTTATTTATTCATGACTTAATTCCAAATAGTTAAGTTTTTTTGGGAGCGCTTTCAGACATAAAAAAGAAGAGAATATTTTGGAATATAATTTATTAATTGAATCTTAACACTAGTTCAGTCGAGTTGAGACTGACTTCTATTTTTTTAAATTTTATACAACTGTCTGTGGGTAAGCGTTATCAACGAACTTTAGTCTTTTCGTTTTTTTTTTTGGGCATTAGGCTTACGCCACGGCGGCAGTTCCCGATGTGGAGGCCAGATAATTAAGGGTCAGCAGTTCATCCTCTAATGTATTGACATGGAACCAGGATATACAAATAAATCTGTTTTGGAAAGGTTTTTGCTTTTGTAGTTAGTGTCTGCATACACATTGACTAAAACCGGAATAAACCAGTTTACGTGTTACCACCCACGTGGCTCGCACTCTCGCATCAGCCGCTTATAAGTAGCGTTAGAAATTAGTTATATATATTAAATTACGTTTAATATGTGTAATATTAAATATCTACCTATAAAAAAAATGAGATCATTTATTCGTCTGGTGACCGTACACTTGCTGTGCTGTACACCGTTGCTGCGTGGCGCCGGCGCAATTATAGCGTCACTCCATCTCTTCCAGTGGGTGCAGACAGAAACAGCTAAGGGATGTACCAGGATAATGGGCAACAGTATTATCCTATTACAATCAAAATCTACTGCGATCTCCAAAACGCCTGCCATTATGGCAAATCCCTCCTTCTTAAGGTGGAGGCCTTTGTCCAGCAGTGGTCTTCCAGGGGCTGATGATGATGATATTCAAAATACACACAATAATTAAGTATAATATCATAAAATTGCTAACTGTCAAATTTTGTAAATCAAAGATATTTTAAGAAACTACTCAAATCTACTAATTGAGCACTTCACTTCAATTGAGCACTTCGGGTCACCAAATCCGTCGATGTTTGTTTTTTTGTTTGATTGATTATTCGAACGTCACGCAAAAACGAGCAGATATAATTTGGTCAAACTATTCCATTCCGTCTTAAATGCTGCGATATTTTTCATCAAAATTGGTCTAATAGAAAAGAAGATACAGTTTGATACCTGTTTTAGTAGGCGCCGTAAAGGTAC
>WUAW01029519.1:3439-18250 GCA_017165845.1 Thaumetopoea pityocampa | reverse complement strand
AAAGTTTGCCCCTATCAGAATTCAAACCCAGACCCATAGGCCCAGAAAGCACTGTTACTGCCACTGATCTAATCACTCGTATTGTAAAATAAATAGTGCTTATAAATCTCTCTTTCTATATAAAACATAAATAACTGGACTTAATGCTTCAGGCATTCTTTACCATTCTACCTTTAGATAGATAAGATGAAAGAGATAAAAGACTAATTTACGAATTAGTCTTTTATCTCTTTCATCTTCGTATTTATAAAGCTATATAATTAATGGTCTTTCGGACTATATTATACTACTCATAGTGCCAAAATTAGTTAGTTTAGGAGTATTCAATTATTTTATCAAAGGAATACCTTTTTATTTAATGACGAGAGGGAAAATCTTTAAAAGATTTCCAACTGTTTAGTGCGCAGAAGACTACGTCATGTAGTGCATCTTACTAAAAACCCCTACGGTAGCCTCCTTCAGTACCCAAAGAGGATCCGATATCTCTTGATAGAGCGCTATTGATGCCTTATTTCCTTGTTGTAGTCATTTTGAACTGATCTCACGAAGTTTACCTATAAATTACCTTCGATGGCATAGAGCCACTTATGCCGCCGCCTTCATCAGTCCCAAATTCTACAAAGATGTCTAAGAGAGACCCATCAAAGAATATCTAGTAAAGGTGAAGGAAATTAATTAATTATATTAACAATGATTAAGATTTGATGTGATACATTGCATCCATTAATACACAATAGACACCAGCCATCCACTCCACGTACAATATTTGTTTCCATTGCCAAATCCACTCCAAATAATATTGTATATACTAATATAATTACACAAAACATGACTAATTACTCTACTCGGATTCGAACCCCAAATTTCACCAAAATCGGCTCAAATGAAGCTCCACCATCATTCAGACATAATGCTACTTATTTATTGACGGTAATCCATTATATAAAACCAGTTACTGAAATCTTTGAATTCAACCCTTTTACTGGCAGACACAGATCAATTTATACTGGTTAGGTAAAATTCGCAGTCCAACCTGAGAAGATATTTATGTGAGGAAGTTTTCGATGAGAATAGAGCTCTTGATTGTTTGGATGCTACTTGAGCTTCAAATAAGGTTCATTCAAGTGTTCTTGTCTTGAGAATCTGGCCAGTTAAGGATGGCCCTCTTTGGTATTGGTATTAAGATGATTTCGTAGGCTCTTAAAAGATGCAGTTTAGTCGAGAGGGGTCAGTACCGAGTGGCTGTGAGCCGAGCTCTCAAGAAGGGCGTGCCTGACCGCAGCTTTATGTCTTACGCCTTCACGTGAGTATTAGTTTATTTACTACATACATGCAATTCATGTACATTGTAGACACCAATATACTCAACGGAGAAAAGAACTTTGTGCGAAAACCTACATTCGCGTATATGTGTGTGAAGTCTACCAACCCGCAATAGGCTAGCGTAGTCGACAACGGTCTAATCCCCCTCTTGATTACGAGAAGTCCCTATTCCTGTAGTGGGAATGAATTTGGACTGGGAATGAAGATGTTTGTATTCATTGCTTTGTTACTAAGTTTCCAAAAGTACTGACAAGGCTGTTTGATAGTGTCACTGTAACTCTTTTCATGGCCGCTGTGACTTGGCTCTCGAAGCTGCGACCAAGAAAGTGGGATTAATATTTATAATAATCGTTATTTCTGTCATTAAAATGATAGAGATTCGCCGTTGTTCGCGCATCACGCAAAAGCTATCAGATACATTTCAATCAAATATTTTTAGTTTTATTCCTTAGACATTTAATTCGAAAGTAGTTCGAATTACAGAGTCATAGTTTCCAAAAAAGGTTTTCGAAACTATGAATCTTATAAATACTACGCCTTCAGCGGTGCCTATATTTTGCCTATGCCTAAATATTTTTTTTCTTCTGTTAATGTAATACATTGTTACTATAATAAACCACACAGACAAAGTCGTAGGCATCAGCTAGTATTAAATATCATCATCATCGGATATAATTTACTGCTGAACATAGACCTCCTGGTTAAAAATGAGGGTTTTGCCATAATTTCAACGCTTGGCAGACGTTTTGGAGATCGCAGTAGATTTTGATTGAAAAACGAGATAACGCTACTACCCATTATCCTAATGTATCCCTTAGAACTGGTTTTTACAACATCCACGGAAATAGAGTGATGCTCCTCCAAACACAGCAAATATTGAAACATTAATTATTACTGTTCATATTATACACGCAAATTTCTATTTATTTCAAACGCCATTTAGAAAATATTTTTCATCGATAAATAAAGATAAATCTTAATTCAACCTTTCCACTTACAATGGTACCCATAACCGCTCAATCCCTGGACACTCCGCCCTTTTCGTGTCCACCGTTCCATTTAACGTCCGGATGATCTGCGGCCGGCATTAAGCAAGCCGGAATGAGTGTGTTGTCTTAAAAGGACCACTTAACCGACCTTAAGCTGTTGTCATTATGCCGGTCGTAGTTTCCGACGACGTTGGGTCTATAGAGAAAGAAGCACTTCTGCTAAAATTTGTTCTGTATTTGAATATTGTTTTCGACTTCTGTAATCCGCGTATTTGTTCGGATTAATCATAAAATATTATGGCGAATATGTCTTTGTATATGATAATAAAAATTACAACGATATGTGGTATAAGATGGTATCTCATATAGATCTTTTTTTATAGTATACATATATGTAAATACAAATTTACGACTCCTTTAACAATGTAAGAAGTACTCCACAAAGGTTAAAATCAAAATTCAACACAAAAATAAAAGTTGAAGATTCTCCACGAAGATTCTCTGAAAGAGAAAGTTTCTATTTGCAACACACAACCACTCCTGCCATTTAGAATTCAAAAAAGACAAGTTGAGCCACAGAAAAAGTCTATTTCAAACAAATGCACGCAGACCCTTCGTAAAATAAAATTGAAATCAGGCGCGAATTAAAACAGAATGTGAAGGACAATTTAATTCAGAACGCTCAACTCCGAAGAAACGTGTCATCCGTTTTTCGCTAAACACTTTTTACGACTTTATTCTGAATGGACGCTTCTCTCGCAAAATTAACCCTATTCACGCAGAAAATAAAATTAAAAGAGTACATATGTGAGTACTTTATCGTGGGGCGGATTCGAATTGGATTTTTTGCCCTCCCAAGGTACATGTGTAGCTCGGAAACAATGTGTAATCTAGTTGGACAAATTAAATCTTCCCTGGGAAGTGTGAGAATGATCGCAAGTAATTTTGAACTGTATTATTACAACATGAAGATTGGAGTTAGAATAGAATGTTTATTGTGTTTTTCTATTCTTTTTTCAATAATTTCGAAAATATAGTGAGTAATTTATTTGAAATTCCAATTTATTGTTTCTAATGCTTCTAAAGAATTCTAATACAAAATGCTTATGTACCTTGCCTACATTAATCTAATCCACTGTAATGATTACATAGTTACCAAAATATTCGTGGTGCTCGTGACAGGTCTAAACATTATGTGCGTAAATATCATTAGACAAACCTGATATTTTTTTCTATTTTAACTATTATTTTTCTATTTTAAATATATTATTAAACGTTCGATCAACCGCTTTCGTGCTTTGAGTGAGTGTCGAGCTCTTTCGGGGGCCCGAATTATTATCCACAACGTCATCAAAAAACTGAATAGTATCCCATTAGTCTATAATTATATTGTAAATCACATATCAATGAAATCTGCGTGAAACGCTCTATCTTGTAATATAAGTTAGGCAAAAACATCCGAAGGGTTAATTGTATTATTTATATTGTCATCATAATAATTATTCGTTTACGTGACAAAACACACATGATTTTTTTTTTTTCAATATTGTTTTTATTCATCATATTCTGAATTTATGTTAACAAATAAAAAAAAATAGTTGGATGGATCTTTTAACTTTGAACAAAAAGAATTTGTATAAATAAGCCGTCTTCCATATAAACATATCGATGCACAATGTTAAAACCACTATGATTGAAATCTGTAGTTTCATTTCATCTATCAATTTTCTGTATCGATTTTCAGCCTTAAGATTCTTAACCTGTGTTTAGGACTAATTAAAATAATGTCATCATAAAACATGACTTCAGTTAGACTAAAGAGATAAATATATTTTCTATAAATTTACCATACAAATACGTTAAAGAAAAACAAAACAAAATGTTCTTACCCAAAAGCCAAAAATGCTTATCTTTGAGAATCGTTCGCCCCCGGCGTCAAACTCCAACTGAACACTTAAAAACCTGGTATATTCCAGGAAAAATATCGGCATGGGAACTGAACACCATAAAACCACCCTATCTTGGAAGTTTGACATGTAACGAATATTATGGGAATTAGATAACTGTAATATGGCGTCGCTTTTGTCCCGAAGCGATGTGTTATAGAAATCTCCTTATTTACCTTTTTAATATTTGTTTTAAACCGCATAGCCTTAGGACTTCGATTGTTATCTCCTGAGACAAAGGTTGTGCGTTTATGACAGAATTGTTTATGTTTGTATCGTTGAAGGAGTTTCAGGTGATCTCTTTTTGAATAATTTTAAAATTTCTGTAGTTTCTTTCCCAGTAAGAGTCGTAAGAACAGTATGAATTTCACAAGGAATTTGACAGCAGAAATGCTATATGTATAATAATATTAATATTATTAATATTGTGGACATATTATTTTTCACAAATATTGATCTAGCCTCAAATAAGGATCCCCTCTCTTGGGTATTAGAGAACCATATGATTAATTATATAGATAAATGCAGATATACATATAAATATATACATATAGACATCAATGACTCAGGTACAAATCAAATTCGTTGATGTTTGTTTGCTGGTTAGAGCTGCACGCAAAAAATCAGCGGGTAGATTTTGGTCAAACTGTTACAAACTTAAAGATACTATTCCGACATAAATACTACGGTATGTTTCATCAAAATCTTTATAGTAGAATTGGAGATACAGCTTGATCCCTGTTTTAGTAGCCGCTGTTAAGGTACGAGAGCTAAAGTAAAAGTGGTTCTAAGGCTCTTTTATATAAATCTATAATTATTTTGGGATTTCCTATGTAGCGGAAAACCGACATTCACGCATGCGGAGCTGCAGACAAAAGCTTGTTATCAAATAAAATCAAACCAATAAATACTTAGAAGGGGATCGCTGGGTCTCGCTGGATGCAGGTGGCTATGGACCGATCGCGCTGGAATTCTATTGGAGAGAACTATGTTCAGCAGTGGACAGCTATGGGCTGAAATGATGATGATGAATAAATTCTTATTGTGATATTCTGTTGAGTCGTCCAGCGTAGAACTGGAATGAATAATATTTTTAAATCTTTGAATTCATTCTTCTCTTCTGAGTGACTTTGTGCAAAAACCTAAATCAATGAGATTTATGTTATATATGTCTACTGACAAATTGAGAAAAATAATGGTAACAAAAATGCTTTTAAAGCGTTTTTGTTACTATTAATTGCAAATGAATATTGGAACTAAACCTCAAAAAAATTTTTTTTGAGGATTAGTTCCAATAGTCATTTATATGATCATATAAATGACACTTTTTTTCAGAATAAAGAGTAGCTTATGTAACGCATTGGTTTAAGCGATATCCTTGCAAAAAATCATATCGACCTGTTACTACATTGACACGCAAAATGAGACAAACTAAAAACATGTTTTCTAATTTTTAATAGTCCGAAAATAATAAATATTTATTTGTTGTTTCAGGTAATACTAGTGACGGTCCAGAACCGGCTACTGCACCAGTATGCATCGTGACAATGTTAAGTTAATCTAAAATTATTATAAATTATACACATTTATTATATATTACATTTACAGCATTAACATATTCTGTGGTTTTACTGTAATTTGAGGCAGACTTAACAAAGGAAAATTTACTTGAAAATTAACTTTAGACTGAATCCTCTGATGTTTCTTGCGATCACATAATTCAAAGACTACTTACCACTTTGCCCAAAATGTAATATATTATACTATTATAAAATTGTTAAATGTCAAATTTTCAAACATACTTAAAAACAAACTACTCAAATCGACTAATTAAAGGCTTCCGAATCCAAATTGAGCGATGTTTGTTTGTTTGTTTGTTCGGGCTTCACCCAAAAACCAGCTGGTAGATTTTGATTTAACTATTACAGTCTTAAAAATACTATTCCGACTTAAATACTGTCTAAATTTAGCTAAGTTCTGTTACAGCAGAATTTACCCTAATATGAGTTTTAAATGTTCTTCCGTATCTTGACAGACCATAAATATAATTGGTCCAGCCAAATAATTGTATAGTAATAGAAGTGTTTCATATGATACTGCTGGAATGGCGACCCCGAACCGGAAAGCGTAATGCGGGTAGACCCCCGACTAGGTGGATCGATGACCTGGTGAAGGTCGCGGGCAATCGGTGGATGCAGGCGGCTCATAGCCGCTCGATGTGGCAATCATTAGAGGAGGCCTGTGTCATGCAGTGGACGTCTGTGGGCTGGTATGATGATGATGATGATATGATACTTTATACACAGCTAGTTTTAAGTATAAATACATAAAACGATTTGTATGAAACTCTTAAGTCAAGTTACCACCGTCTTTAATCGCGTCTTTCCGCCATTCGGTTATCGGCATTGCGCATGGTTGGCGCCTACAACGCCGTACGATTACCGCCGATGTCTTTATTGGGCAATTTTTGTTTATGTCGCGACGTTTTTACTGTCATAATAACTGAATTATTGGCCGCGATAACGACGCTTTTGCGGTGGACCTTTATCGTGGTGTTCCGATTGAACTTTTTAGATATTTATGCGTATTTGGTACTGAATCATCGATGTTATTTATTCATTTTATACTTCATACATAAAATATGTAAGGGGGACTTAATGCCTTAGCCTTTTACTAAGGTTTTCAAAAGTGTTCAGGCGTTTTATAAATTTGATTGTTATTTTACTGAGACACTGGATATCATTGTTAAAGTTTACCTTATAACTCACATTTCTCTAATTTGACTTTTTAATATCATCAATGATTAGTCACTGATTAGCATAGTAGCAGTGATCTTGCTTCTAATGAGTCTTGGGTTCAAATCCTGGTAGGAACAAGCTACATGTGATGAGCACAAATGTTTTTATCTAAATCATGGACATATTTATCTACATATATATTAGTGTTTATCCATATAAGTATGTATATCGTTGTCTAGTACCTAAGATACAGGGAATCCTATAGACTAGATCAAAGGTTTCCTGACTTTTTTTCCACTTTCAAAATTTAACTGGTTCCGGTGGACCCCCTGCAGCTACATATTTACCATATACTCAAAACTCGACAAAAAATGTGAAGATTAGATCTAACTATCGAAATTTGTGTACGCCAACGTAAACCCCCGCCGAGTCTCCCGTGGACCCCTGGGGGTCCACCTGGACCACTTTGGGAACTAAGGGACTAGATGAATATACACATATTCATCTAGCCCTCTAGTTTCAAAACAGTCTAAGTCTCCAAAATATTATTATTATTATTTTTACCCATAACGTGGTAAAAACTAAACAGATCAAACATACCCATAGCACTTAACCATCCCTCTGCCATTACGTGGCGAAGACAGTCCCCGGCTATCGCCGCGAATAAGTCCAGCTCGGGCCATTAACCCTCTGCCTGCAGATAATGGCCTGATTGTCCCGGTTCGCTACGTACTAAATATATGGCGGAATACATCTTACTATTGTCCTTAGTTAAAGTGCTAAAGAATTATATTATATCTTAATATGGAGCTTTTTTGGGAACGATGCTGTGGTTTATGCTCTTATCTTACATACATATGGTACGCTGTGACGTGTCTTAATGCTCAATCTATATATTATATAATTACTTGTCCTTACTGACTGACTGATTCATCAACGCAGAGCCTAAACCGTTGGGGCTATAAACTTGAAATTTTTGGCGGTAGATGCCTTTTATATTATAAGCACTCACTAAGAAAGGATTTTTGGAAATTTCACCCCTAAGGGGTGTAAAATAAGGGACTAATGGTGGTATGAAACTCCGTCATTTTCAAAATAAGAAGCACAAAATTGAATATACCTACTTCTGGTTAAAAATAAAAGTGCACGTATCAGCTTTTTTCAAAATTTTACCCCTAAGAGGATGAATTAGCTCAGTAATTTTAGCCGCAAAACAGAACACCTCAAACGTCGTTTACAAAGCTATGGTAATTAAAACTAAAGATTAAAGGGAAAACTATACGCGAGCGAATCCACAGGCAATAGCTAGTCACTAATAAATTGTGACAATTGAAATCAACCCTTTAAACGAGCATAAAAATCATCTCGATCCGTTATTCTGTGAACACACGAAAGAAGAACAAACCAACAAACACATTCTCATTTTTAATATTAGGACTTATGTTATCTATGCAAGTCGTATTATTTTGGTATTTCACAAACTAAACAGGAACGTGGGTCGGTCAAAATTACACGTTACATAATACCCATTTGGGGAACGAGGCGTTCACGATGACTGGTCAGAAAAACTGTTGGCAATGAGGCCTCCCCTCGCCGGGGTGGGGCGTGAATCCACTTGTACACCATTAAGTTGATGAAGAAAGTATTTGATAGCTCATCTTACGCATTGCGCTGCGGCTAATTACTTCTAAAAGTATGTCGTAAAATGTATCATAGTGATGATCCGTTTTCGTTGTTCGTGTAGCTTACACGTACAGATAAGTCAGCTTGGAGACTTTTTTTTGTGTTTGTAGTAGTGTTTGAACACACAGTGACTAAAACCAGCATAAACCAGTTTGCGCTAGCTATTACGTGCCTCGCACTCTCGCATCAGTCGTTTATGAGAGACGTTAGAAGTTAGTTATACATATTAAATTACGTTTAATATGTATAATATTAAATATCGACCTGGTGGTGGATATGGTGTTATCAGTGGTGGTAATTCTGCGATAACAGAACTTAACTAAATTTAGTCTCTCCCTATCTTTTTCTAATATCAAACGCTAAAACGATATAGCAACAATTTTAGCGCGTACCAACCTAAATTTCTGTTGTGTTTTTGCTTAGATTTAGTCGTCATGTTCCGAGGTCACGTTTAAATTTGTACGTAGAACTTAATTTTGACGTATTTAAACTGACAGCATCAAAATAGATAGCTGTCTCGTTTTGGCGTTTGACATTAGAAAAAGATAGGGGGAAACTAAATTTAGTTAAGTTCTGTTGCAGCAGAATTTTCACCAACGGCTACAAAAGCCTTCTCAATATATCGCCACTGATTTCGGTTTTTGCGTTGCTACAACAGAAAGAACATTTTCATTTGTAAGAATATTCTGCAATAAGAGCCTACAATAAGTTCCGGTTTTATTAAATCTGTCAACCTACTGGTCACCGACCATGTGGTCTCTTGTTCTCCACTGATCTTTGGACACCAAATTATTGTCAGATACTGAAAATGCATATAAGCATCGCTAAATGTATGTTTCAATATGCTCACGTTGGCTGCCCGCGTCGTTTCCGGTCACGCCAATGTCACCAACCCCCAACGCGACATTCGTTTCCGGAAGACAACAGTCGACTTTCCGATCGCAAATCTACCATAGCTTCCGTTAGATTTCAATTTTCCGTTTCTCAAATTGTATGTAACTTTTTTTTAACAATTTTAAGCTAGTACTTGACTACCATCCCACCTGATGGTAAGTGGCGATGTAACCTAGGGTGGTAAAACATACTAGCTTAATAAAAACCTATTCACTCTTATCTTAAAGACATTATAATCGATCGCAAATCTGTATTTTGTGTGTGTGTACACAGGAAGATCAGTCCAGTCCTTGGCTGCACGTATTATGAAAGTAGAAGTAAATAACTTCGTACAAGTGTCTATGAAGTAGGGCTGATAGCCCGCTGTAAGTAACTTTAATAAATTATATTTCAATTTAATTTATTTAATAATGTCAAAACACCTGAGAATCAATAAAATGAAATACACGAGTATTTTATTAACATATTAAAATTATATAACTACGTCAAGCAAGGCTGTATGCGCTTGGATCCCTTTGCCTTAGGAATACTTAAAAAAATAATTTAAAAAATATTTAATATTGAATTACATTTTCCTACTTTTTTTTTACTTTTGAAATCTATTGAGATCTGATGCTCCCAGCATAGCATTTAGTATTGGGCCTAGCAATTATAATATGTTTTATTAATGCATTGTAAATTCCATAATAATTTATGGCACAATAATTGTATTATATTTCAGTATTATATCTATATTGAACCTGTTATTTAATGTTATTAAAGTTCATTAACAATTTTTAACATATTTAAATATGATAATACAAGTACCACTCAAATGCTATACTACCAGATACTACCAGATAGTACCACTATACTACCAGATCTTTTGAGGGCATTTTACCGTTGGCCAAAACAAAACACGCTTAAATTTTATTTCACCTATTTAAAATTTCGTTACACCATAGAATATGATAATAATACAATTTATTTAAAAAAAGTACCCCGTTTAAATAATAAATTGGCCTTTAAAATATTCCTATAAACTTTAAAAAAGTTTATAGGAATATTTAAAATTCAACTTAAAATATTCAAACGTGGAAGTCTAGAATAAGTTTTTAGCGTCGCACTTTGCCGTCGCAACTACCACAAAATGGAATTGAAGGAAATATTGATGGCGGAATGACACTTGCAAGTTTCCGAAGCTAAAGTTTCGATTGTAAAAAGGCGATTCTTCATACTATTCGTGAACTGTTCCTTAAATATGTGCGTTCATATCAGGAAATATTTAAAAATATATATATTTTAATAATTAATAAATGTTTTATTTAGAACAATATTGTTGAAATTGTACATTTATGTCAAGGTATACAATATTGCTCTGTGGCGCCGGCATAATAATAATGTCATTCCATCTCTTTCCGTGAACGCTATGAGAACCAGCTGAGAAATTTACCAAGATAATGGGCAGCAACATCACCCTGTTATTGAATCAAAATCTACTGCAATGTCCAAAAAATGTGCCAAGCGTGAAAATTGTGGCTAATCCAGCCTTTTTAAGGGAAATACCCATGTCCAACAGTGGGTCTCCACGGATTAATAATAATGCAAAAATTTATGTCAAAACATGTCATATAAATGATCGATTCAGAATTAGCCAGAAAAGATTTCTAGGAATAAAACTCGCTTTCCTTAAGATCTATATAATTATTAGAATACTTTAATGGGTAACACCCATTAAAGTCTTTTTAAAATGTCACCTCTAAAATTTTCATCGTGTAAGTAAATTACTACTCAGTAAAAGTAATTTCAAACAGTCTACAACAGTGATAATATTATTAACTCGCTTAAAAATTGTAAAAAAAAAACCGACTGCGTGAAAATATTTTTTTTTTTACAATTTTGATATACTCGGTATCACTTTCACAGTTAAGACGAATCTAACGACACCTCTCAAGCTAAAATCCATCTAGCCGTTTAGGCTACAGAACTTGCCAAAGAAATATACATACATACATAAATACCTCCGAAAAACATAACCCTCCTTCTAGGGTAGTCGGGTAAAAATAAACATTATTTTCCATTACCTTGTGCCAATATTTTATTTTCGAACTAAACTACCATTAATTATGCACAAATGTTTGAAGCTGTTTATATGTTCTTTCAAGACTCTATCAAACCCAATTTAAAACGAATTATGTCACTGAAACTCTACAAAAGTTTTCACATAACAATAAAATTGAGGGTACCGTACGCGGCAGGCTACCCGCCAAAGTTCATTCACGATGAATTTTAACTGTTATATTTACGGAATCCGAAAGAAATGAGGTGAATATTTTCTGTGAGAAATTCTTTTAGATTTGCGGGCATTTGGCGAATCCATTACTAATCTTTAGTACTAAGGTACTAAAGATTAGTAATGGATTCGCCATTATATAACCTAGATTTGTTAAGACAAATCTAGGTTATATAACCGTTTATTTTTAACATTAGCTCTTATTTAATATTGCTTAATATTTATTTAATATTAATTGTACCTCGACTCTAAGTTATCATATCGCTCATCCAATAGAACAATGACGTAATTACATTTTTGCAATTTATCATAAGAAGCGTTTCAGTTTAAAATTGGATTATACCCATTTTGTAAATCATATCAATTATCATGATTTTTCATAATTTATTTATAGGTATATTGGTAATTTATTTATAGGTATATTATATATATTATATATATATATATTAATAATTTGAGCATTCTCGAAAAAAATCCACATTAAACAACAAATCATCCAAATTAAACACAAAATAAAATTTTAACATTTTTGCAATTACGCCATTATTCTATTGGATGAGCGATATGTGGCGGTTTTTTAATAACTTACTTATAATTTATATTTTGACCTTAATTGCCACAGTTTTTCAATATTTAGGCTGGAAGGCTAAAATTTCTCTAACTGTCAATGAAATTCCAGTCGTTTGTTCAGCCGTTTCCAAGATTAGTCTGGAGAAACAAACTAATAGACAAAAATTAATTTAAACGTTCAAATAACTGTTAAATTTGAGAAATATCCATTGTTACAAAATCACAGACAGACACTTCAATTTTATTTATTTGTATCTATACTATTATAAAATCGTTAAATGTCAAATTTTGTAAATCAAAGATATTAAAAAAAAACTACTCAGTTCGACTAATTAAGGGCTTTTGAAACCAAACCAAAACTAAATTCGTCGATGCTTGTTTGTTTGTTTGTTCGAGGTTCACTCAAAAACTGGCGGGTAGATATTAGTCGAACTATTATAGTCTTCAAGGTACATTTCCGATTTAATACTGCGGCATTTTTCATCAAATTCTTTCCACTAGAATGGAAGATACAGCTTGACCCCTGTTTTAGTAGCCGCCATTAAGATCCGAGAGCTCAAGTAATAATGGTTTTTTGTTTTTTTTTTTATATAAATCTATGATTGTTTCGAATTTTTTCATGTAGCGGAAAACCGACATTCACGCGTGCGGAGTCGCGGGCCTAAACTAGCAAATTGAAGAGCATAAACATTAAAAGGGTATTAATTTAAAATAATATATTTTATGTATTACATACTATAGCATATACCACACATACATATATGATGACTGATGAAAAGGTTTTTAAAATTCATGTACTCTGCACCCATTAACATAATGTAGAAAGAAAAATGTCATCTCATAAAATGCTTAAAATGTTCAAAATATACTTCAAAAAAATTTTTTTCTAAAATAATTTGCGTGTGTGTGTATGTGTGTGTGTGTGTGTGTGTGTGTGTGTGTCTGAGAGAGAGAGAGAAGAAAAATAAACATAAGACGATCGTCCGCCTATTCACTAAAAGTGACAATAAGGAAAAAAAAACTGTATTTGATATGATTGGAATGAGATTGATAATATTTTTAAACTTACTAACTCGCTGTACCTACCCAGCATACATTATCAAACATGCTGATGAACTTCTCCTACCCCACCATTGCGAAACTTCAGCTCCTTCAAATTTATGTGCATACTAAATCACCTAAGAACTTGGCAGTATGCCTGACTCGGAAAGCTCAATTGATTTTTTATACCATTTTAATTCGTATAGCTTAATACGAAGTATTAAACTATACGAATTAAGTTTCAATGCGGATGTTATAATATGATGTGATTTGTTAAAAACAGATAAATTAGTGATTATCTGAGACTACTTAGATTAAAACCAAAACAGGCCTGCTACCAGTCGTGGCCTTACTGATCGGTCATATGAGACGAATGTCGCAGGCACCTGTAAATACTAACACAGTGGATATTATCCGAAATGAAAGATTAACCAGAAGATGGTTTTTAATTAATCTCATGTTATATTAGTACAACATCTAATAATAATAGTATAGCCCGTGGAAGTCCATTTCTGAACATTAGCCTATTATTTAAAAAAGGATGATTTGCCATAAGATGTACGCTTAGAAAGAGTCTTGGAGATCGCAGTAGATTCTGATTGAATAACAGGATAAGGCTGCTGCCCATCATCCTGGTACCCCTTCAACTACTTCTTACAACATCCATTGAAAATGCATCCAGAACATAAGGAATAACGCTCTTATAATTCCGACACTACACAATAATATTAATGCACATAAACGATAGATACATACATTTTACAGTAAAGAAGAAGAAGACGCTTCAAAGTGACATTTACGAGTACTGTGAGATCACGAACTGGAAAGAGATCAGGAAAGCATTATCTAAGTGTATAAATATTCAAAGTCATTTATTTGCATAACACAGGTTATTAAGATGTTACAAAAATAGGCTGAGTGCACTGCATAATAAAATAACTGCATATTAAAATAATCATTGTAGTAACATTATCAGTAGCTAAAACTAGTAACATTTACGTATATATTTAAGTATATACAAAGAAAATTATTGTACAAAATCATATACAACCCAACGTCTCCAGTGATATAGACAAACTAAATTCTGTAGCACTGCAGTAAACGCTGCGACAGGAGCACTGTACTCAAGCACTGTAAACTTATTTTGAGTGTCGGATGTACCCGATAGAACCCATTCCTTTAAGGCTTGTATGTGAACCAAAAATTTTAGGTTCAAAGTGGGATATCTGCGGTAGGTAACACATTTTAAACAAATAATGAATATTCAATATTATCCTAAGGTTCTTTGTTTGATTGTCTTAAAATTAACCCTATTGATGTAGGTGCGTTTCAGAGTATTTTATCTAAACCATATA
>WUAW01029517.1:28438-44117 GCA_017165845.1 Thaumetopoea pityocampa | reverse complement strand
TGTTATTACTAATTTCGCTGTATCCAATTCGAGGTTGCAATACAAAAGAGATAAACTAAAACTAACACCTCTTTCAAATTAAACAGTACAACAAAGGTCAGGGAGTACTTAGTTCAGGGAGTACTTAGTCTTTTAGCTTGTCTGGCAAATAGATAAGTATACAGGTAAGCGACCCTGGCCTCTCGAGCTACTACTGTCTCCTCCTACTCCTTCCGAGATAGTAGTGTCCTATATCCTTTAGTCCTTTTTCCAAATACCATATTCCTTACTCTAATTTCTACCTCGCCGTCTTTTCTTTCCTTCATTTTCCTGGGAAAGCAATGAGGAACTTTTACGCTTTTGAAGCTTATAAAAATAGCGGAGTCGTGGTTTGCCAACTGACATGACTCGTATCTTGCGAAGGCGAAAAATGGGCTACGGATAGCCAGTTTTCTTGCAGCAATTGGAAAAAAGTGGTCTCTGCGTACACCAATTCTTCGGTAGTATAGTAGTCAATATTCCCACCTTTTACACGAGGATCGGAATTCGACTCTCCGCTAAAGAAACAGGGAAGAAAGCATGACTATGTATGTACGTAAATGCGTGCCTTCAAATTGAACTAAGAGTAATACTCATAGAATCACATATTTTTATGTGGCGTGAGGTAGAAGAAGCTGCCGAGAAGAAATACCACACCCACAAACACATGTCTGAGCTTACCGCTAGTGGTGCCGGTACATAGGTGTCACCCGAGCTACAAAATAATCTTCTTGAAATGCATTCCTTGCAAAACAAATCGTAACCGTAATTAATTTCTGAGTTTCACCAATAAAATTCATGGTCCAACGGGTTACTTCAATATATTGGAAACCTTTTATTTCTCCTTTCAGTACGAGATTTTTATGATTTTGTTCATTTCTTGTATAGTTTTTATTAAAATTTTCGGTTAATTTTCTCAAAATCAATTACACTGTAGAAAATTTAATAATATTTTTATGGCATATTTATTCTTCTACAAGCGAATTATTCTGTTGTTTAGTTATGATTCAGGAATATGCCATGGAAGACGGTTGATAATTAAGGTTACGTACTGAAATTCTTTAACTCTGCAATAAAAATAAATTCAAAATTAAAAAAATAATAATATATCGTACATATAGTTTTTTATCCTTAGGGTAGGTAGTAGACACCGTCGAATGCATATTTAAATGAACATATTAAAACACGTTTAATTATAGTTTACACCTACTCCATTTAACCACAGAATTTGTAGAAAAACACTTGGAAAAACGAGAAACTCGTATATGCAAAATATACGTAAGAACAAATGTAATTGGATGGCAAGCGTGTTAAAGATTAGGTACATACATTGTAATGCACACTGGGTGTTTATGTCTAAGAATATCGTTTTATCATATAAATATCATATAAATGATCACTAGCTTTTGCCCGCGGCTCCGCCCGCGTGAATGTCGGTTTCCAGCTTCCTGGGAAATCCCGACACAATCGTAGATTTATATAAAACGCCTTAAATCCACTTTAACTTGACCTCTCGTACTTTAACGACGGCTACTAAAACAGGGACCAAGCTGTAACTTCTGACCTGTAACACTGGACCGGTTTTGATGAAACATACCGCAGTAATTAAGTCGGAATAGTACATTTAAGACTGTAATAGTTTAATTAAAATCTACCCGCTGATCTTTGCGGGAAGCCCGAACAAACAAACAAACGAACAAATATCGATGGATTCGGTTTCAGAAGCCCTTAATTGTTAATCAATCTGAGTAGTTTGTTTTAAATATCTTTGATTTTTGAAAATTTGACATTTAACAATTTTATAATAGTATATAGATAAGTTGATAATCAGAAACATCTTTACTTAATGGAAAACAAAAGACTGTGATCCATTAAAAAACAAAATAACATACTATACATGAACTAAGCAAAAAAGAGTATAAAAATGGAAATATTTCATACAACTTCATAAATCTTCATAGCCATAAATGTGGCGCGAAATCATGACCTTTTTGTAGTTTATTATACCATAGAGATATACTTTGTTGGGATTGTTGACAAATTGCCACGCTTTTAAGGAGAATCTTTCGTACCCCGTGAACACTTCTTACACACATTCTGAGTAGGCGTAAGAATATTATTCGCCGTGAAGTGGTTATTTCTTTTAGACCTTAAAATAAGAAGCTTATGGACCGCTAGCATACATTTTTATTTATTTATTTATTTATTCAGGAGATCAAACAGTTATACATTGTTTATTACTTAAATAACAAATGTTATCTCTCTATAGCTTTCTTCTTTTTTGTTTAGGATTACTTCCAGATTTGTGAATTAGGTAAGTTGCACCCAGTTTTCATGAAACTGGGGAATCTCCCCAATTCAAAGGTTCGCTGAATTTGAACCTTTAGATAAGCGTGTAAAGAATGGATTCGTTTGAGTTAAAAGACATTTTGATTCTGGACTTTTCCAGTTCTGAGTCAAGGGAACGGCATAAGCCCCACAACTCCAGGCTTAATTTCAACAAGCTCCATTCCTTGAATTGATTAGCATGATCCTCTAGCGGTACCGAATCATTTGCTTTCGGTGTGACTAGTGGACTGCGACCATATCCTTTTCCGAAAGTTACGGCCTCATTTGGTTGAGGCCGTAAGTCACTCTTTATTGAAAATGCCCCCAAAGTCGATGTACGATCTTCTGATGATTACTTTGGAAGACGGTTTAGTTATTTAGTATCGGCCTGTTCTTTCCTTATTATTATTTACCTATTATTGTTATTATTTTCTTTTGTTTTCTAATATTCTATTAAATTATATTTTGTTTTTGCATATTTTATAAAAATAAAGCATGTGAACATTACTAGTAGGAAACAGGAAAGTTTGAGCACTGGTTAAAATTTAAAACTTAGAAGTTGTAACCAAACCGATTAATAATCTAAACGTCCGCCGGTTTCCTCTTTGAGGCACTGCGTCACTCCGCAACTGCACGCGAGTTTAACCGCACTTCCGAAATATTCTGCTTCCGTTGTAAAATATGCATTTTCTCTATAAAGTGAGACCAAAATATCGTTTTACTTGGCGGAAAACAGAGTTAGAAGATTAAAAGCGAGGATTTCACAGACTTAAATTTACGTTGTTGCAAACAAAATTGGCTGCGTGGCACCAGCATTGCTGTGTGCCGCCGGCATAATAATAGCGTCACTCAATTTCTTCCAGTGGATGCTGTGAGAACCAAATAAGGGATGCATCAAGATAATGCGCAACACCATTATCCTGTTATTAGATCAAAATCTGCTGCGATCTCCAAGACACCTGCCTGCCGTGAAGATTGTGGCAAATCCTTCTTTTTTAAGGAGGAGGCCCATGTCCAACAGTGGACTTACACGAACTGATGATGATGATGAAACAAAATTAGATCATATTTAAACGTTTCACATTGTATTGTGTTAGACAGGTGTTTGACTTAAAAATTCTGCTACCGTTCCAATGGTTGGTGTCGATCTTATAAGTTGTTACGTAAACTTTTGCTGCAGCTACTCAGGTTGTTCATACAAAATTTTCTATTTCGTGAATATATGGAACTCATGTAACGAAGTATTCACGGTCGCACAATGAAAATATTGGTGTTTGAAAATAAAGGATTATTTGGACAATCCGATGTTGTTCCAAGTAATACTACATGTATATAAGAGTGGAGCCATTTTGTTAAGAATACATGAAAGTTAACAAATGAAGTATTTATAACACTAATCAATATACAAAAAATACCCTAGTGTACACTACACCCAGCTAGCATTCTCATAATTATATATTTATCTCTATGCTGATAATTAAAAAATATAATATTCTGGACACGTATACTCAAGGATCTGGCCCTAAACTAATGTCACTTGGCACTTATAATGTCTTTATTATATCCTCGGTTTTCGTGTTATAAATAAGTAGATTTTCTACGGCTTCTTTCGAACTTTTTTCCTTTCAAACTTCTGATATCGATGATGCGGTTTCTTCGTATCCTGAGTATAAAATAATGATATTCATACTTATGTATTTAAATATTAATACAGATATAGACACAGATAAAAATATTTGTGTACATCAGATAAAGTTTGCCCCAATTAAGGTTCTAATTAAGGTCCTCATTGGCACATTCCGAGATTCACTATGCCAATCGATTATCGATTAAATCACAATAAACTATTTTTCCTTTCCAGACGCTATGGTGTTGCAGAAGGCAGATTCTGCTTTGAAGGTGGCTCTCACTGCGGTAAAGGCGAGGGTCTACACATGCTCATCACAGACCAGGCGCAAGATATCACGGACGCGTTCGACGTGGCTGCTCAGAGCAACCCGTCGATTAGAACTACAACTCCATCCAGGAAGAGTTCTGGTATACTATAATTATAGAATTTTATTTGTTTGAAATAAAATTAATAACTGGTAAAAGAGACAGTTTGCTTTAAATAGAATTTAAATTATTAATTTAACATCAGAATTTTGAGAGTTGATCAATTTTATATGATATTTATCAAATAATGTTACTTGGGATTATTCATATTACAGCACTTAATCTTTGTGTTATCTTATCTTCGCTGATTTAAAATACAGATTTTATTCTTAGATGTACTAAAATTATCACTTAAAAGGAGACTAGTAATAATAAAGTTTTGTTGGTTTTAACAGGGAACAAAACTCGATCCAGTACTCGAATGTCAGACTTCAATACTATAGACCAATCATTACCAGACACGGCTAGTGGAATATATGAAGAAAATTTTTTCGGTGAAGATTGTGGAGGTATTTCATCTTACTGGCCCTCGGATGAGAGACAAGAATATGATGATCACGACTTAAGGACTCCTAACGATGTAGATTTGGCTGTACGACCACCTTGGAATGGAGCTGATCATGTTACATTAGAGCGCTGCAATAACTGTCTTACCAAACTTGGAGCAATGACACGTTCGTCAACAGTTACCCTCACTCCCAGCACACAATTTAATCCGGCCTGGAAAATGGAAGTTGTTCCAGAAAACATTTCGGATAGTTCATCAAACAGCACAGAGTATTTGACACCAAAGATGGTTAGAAAAACTTTAGACCCATGTTATTGTCAAGACAACCCTCCACAGAGACCACCAAAGCCGGCCAATTTTGATTTTATAAAATCTCAGCCAGCTTTGCAAGTACACGCAAGCATGTCAACTATGAATGATAATTTGCCTAATAAAAATTATAAAGTTGGCCCTTACGAGAACTATGATGTTCCTAAGACCGTACATATGGAAGTAAGTTTCATTTTTATAAATATTCGGTAGCAGTTATATTAATTAATTTTATTAATCAAGTTAATTTTTTTTATTTACTTTTAATTTACTTTTATTGTATAAGGTATATTAAATAATATACTTATTTTTTTAGGTCGATAATGCAGAATATTACGACACACCAAAAAGAATAAAACAGGCTATAGCAGATGATCTCTTTCAAGTCACGAAAAATTCGACACCTGGATCATTAGTTCTCAAAAAAAATTGTGGATGTATATTAAAATTTGGCTCTAAGAAGAAACCAGTAATTGTAGAATGTGATGAAAATGTTCAACCGTTTGAATGTCCATGCCAAAAAGTAACGAATTGGGCAAATAACCTTATAAATCTTCCATACTGTAAAAGAAGTACAAATCATGAAAGCGTAGATCCGGATAAAAGCTATAATGAAGACACCAATGATATGGCTATATATGCTACAGTAGATGTAACGAGAAAAACAAATAGACGAAGTGCGTCAGTGAATGTTAAAGAAAATCCGAATGATCTCATTAATGAGTTACCGTATACCAATTATCAAAATATAGAAACAAGAAAAGGTTTAGAAGGTCCGTATGCAAATTATGAAAATTTGGAATTTGCTTTGTCTTTGGAGTATTATGAAAACGCAAAAGACTTACTGAAGAAAGCAGGTGTTACTCAAAGTGAATTAGATGCACTCAGTGCTAACATAGACATCTCTGTTCCTTTACTAACGAAATCAAAGTTATGTACTAAATGTGGACACACAGAATCTATGTCAAGCAATCATGACACAAGAAAACATAAAGGCGATGAATACTTATTAATGGAGCCAGCAAATGAACATAAACATGAACATTGTAGTAAAACACTTGAACATAATCCTGGATATACACCGATGTCACCTAATCCCAATTGGTCCCAAAGTTTAAAACGCTCCATACATAAAACACATAGGGTAGATATAGAAAAATCATTAAGTATACCGACCCTAAATGGTAGTAATAAACTACAGGCTTTTGAATCTAGCAATAATAATAAACAAGCTATGCAAAAGCGATCCAGCTCCGTAGACTCCGCTAGATTGCTTGAGGACCTAAAAGAATTTGATAGTAGTATAGGAAGCCATGCTACGTCATCATCTCTCGAAACATTAAGAAATCTGGTAATTGAACATAGAAAGACTTCATCTCCATGTGAAAATGAAGAAAAAGAATGTTCTGATTGCTGCAAATCTTCAGGTTCTGAGAATAAGACTTCTGACGAAAACTCATCTAAGCAAATACTTCATTTACGAAATAAGCACATAGACAACACTCAAATAAAGAGATCCTCAAGTGTTCCTTGTAAGTCCGGTGGTAACAGAGATTCTTCAAGTTCCAATGATTCTGGAGTATCAAGCTGTTCTTTAAAACATGGTGGTGCAGAGTACCATCAATTTGAATTGCCTCTCACATCGGGTCATCATCGATACCATTTCATGATGCATAGACGAATGAGAGGAAATATGGCTGGTTGTGTTCATTCATCATTACCAAGGAAATCAAAGTCATCGGACCCGCTTAGGGACTTATCTATCCAGATTCACAAGATAAATGTGCCAGCAAAATCTTCGTCTGCCGAAGCAGAGGTGCCTGTTTTACCCCCAAAACAATTTAAAGGTTAATAAATAATTAGAACTTTATTACTATAGTCATGCCGTTAATTATTTAAAGTTACTAACAAATTCTAAATTTTGTTCGAAGGTATAATGGACACTCATAGTACTTCAAGTGGAACATCGGATATGTCTGATTACATTGAAACTTTATCAATGACCTCATCACAATCATCTTCTGATACGCCTCCAGGACTGAAGTAAGGTTCTTAGTTAAATCATATGTTCAATCATTTTTGTATTAATTTGATTTCTGCCATGTTGCAAAATAATAAGGTTATTCTGTAATATACTGCGATCGATTTGCATCTACTGCGACTCACAAGACGCCTGCCAAGCATGGGCATTATTAGAATAAAACGTTTTCAATTAGACTTTAATTAGACAAGTATACTCTAGCGGTCTAATGGTGCTAGATACGGTTTGCGATCCAAAGGTCGTAGGTTTGATTTCGGTCCCACACTACTGAGTTATATCTAATTCATGTAAGATCTACATTTTATACTTAACGGAGAAGGAAAACTTCGTGAGGAATCCTGGTTGCCCGCATGGATGGGTGAAGTCTAGCAAATCGCAGTAGGCCAGCGTGATAGACCTCGATCCCAGACTAATTCCCTTCCTGATTAGGGGAGGCCCGTGTTCCTGTAATAGGGACAAATATAGACTGCGTGTGATGAAAATGATGATGAAAGAACATAATAAATTATTTAATTTAAACAGTTTATATGGAGTTGCCTATTGAAATACATATATTTTAAGTTATTTAATTTATATTTCAGATTAAGTCGACAACCAACCAGCACCCTCAGGCCACGATCTGGCAAAGAGTACCATAACATCGACCCCATAATTACCTCTATGTACAAAAATGGCAAAGACCTCGCCAATTATACAAATCTACCATAAGTTAACCCATTATAATATTTCTTTACCGGATTTGCCTGTGGTTTTTTATTTGATTTATTATATGTCTAAGTTAGTTACATTACAATGTTTATTGTTAAGTGAAGACGTTTAATGCTCAAATAGAAATAATTTATTTGTCAATGTTTGTTATACATGTTACTCCCGATATAATTTACCTGTGCATATAAGACTGAATGTTTAAAATATTAATTTATTCAATATGTAATTAAAATATCTAGTCATCATTAATATAAGGTTTACTGTAAAAAGAGATTGCGTTTAGTGTAAATGTATGGTTGTAAAAAGTTTGGACACATTTTATTAAACAACGATTAATTTTAAATAATTCATAACGATCTCTATATACGAACCTATAGCCGTACGTCTGTCTACAGTACTTATCATTATTAGTAAAACATACAAAAACTAAGTATGATATAATTTGTAAGCAAATTATATATACCTAAATTGTTGCTATAATTATGTATCCTGTTACATAATTTGAGCAATATTTTTGTACATTGAGAGGGTTACTGCTGTTTGGCGCCGGCACAATAATAGCGTCATGTCATCTTATTCAGTGGATGCTGTGAGAAACAGCTAAGGGATGTATCAGGATAATGGGCAGTAGCGTTATCCTTTTATTTAAATAAAATCTACAGCAATCTCCAAGACGCCTGTCGAGCTTGGAATTTATGGCAAATTCCTCCCTTATAAGGGGAGGGCCCATGTCCAACAGTGGACTTACTTCCGTGGGTTTATGATGAATATAATGAAGAAGGTTACTACGTGATCGTAGCAACACTCTATGCTACCGATGGTTAGCTACGTGATGATCGTGTAGCTACGAGTACTACGGCGTAGCCTGCTACGTCACACCCAATAAATTATAATAAAAATAACAAATAAATAGTTACCAGTTGTAATTTTTTTATAACTCTTTTTAATGTACGTCAGCGACGTGTCTAAGAATATCGTTGTTTAAGTAGTTTTATAGTGTTACTGTAAGTGCGAAGGGGTTTCGACCAAAGTTCAACTGGGCGATAGAAATTGAAGTTTTCAAAGCGTTGTTATGTGATTAGCTTGCATGAATTAAGTTTTTTCTACAATTTTTATTTAATTTTGCAATTAATAATAATAATTTGAATAAACATGTGAACATTAATTTTTAATATATTTAAGATAAATCTGAAAGATCTGAATTTGAATGCACTGAAATATGTGATATCTTATACTAGAATTTCTTTTTATTTTTTCGAAATAATGAACATAATGATAATTATCTATTTTTACGTTATTCTTCTACAAGGTTACGTTATTCCACGCAAGATTCATCACATAACAGGCGTGCAAACTAAAATGTATAGTTCAATATGGCCGCATGTATAGTGTCGGGTGATCGGTATATTTTAGTGTATATCTGTAGTAATCTCGCTAGTGGGTACCTGCGCGGGGTGGCCCGGCCCGCCGTACGTATTATCCTCATCGACTCTGTACGCCGCACACATACCAATAAAGATTATAGTGATTTGTATTTTTGGCTTTTTATTTGTATGACCCACATCTGCAGAGTCATCTATGGCGCCTGCCAAGCCTGAAGATTATAGCAAATCTTTTCTTTAAAAGACTGTCCAGGAGTGGACTTCCGCGGGCTCCTAATTAATCTGCATCTGCAGAGTTTGTCAGCGCATCGCGTCACTCGCCACGCTCAGCTCCCCTAGCCAAGTTGTCATTCGACAATCGTTATCGCTAATAGAAACGAAAAAAATGCATTGGAATGACACTTCTGATCGCCAAGTCACGCGTGACTTATCGAATAGAAGTGTCATTCCAATACATTTTTTCGTTTCTATTAGCGATAACGATTGTCGAATGTCAACTTGGCTACGGGGGTAGAGATCTCTCCACCAATTTAAGGTCCGCTTGACGTCGTATCGCATAAATGGCTTGTTGCTGGAGCATTTTCTTGTACTTTTATAAAATTGTAAAATATCAAATTTTTAACAATCAAAGATTCAGAAACAAGCTACTTAGATTGACTAATTAAGGGCTTTTGAAACCAAATCCGTCGATGTATGTTTATCCATTTGTTCGAGCTTTACACAAAACTAGCGGGTAGACATTGGTTAAACTATTACAATCTTAAAAGTACAATTCCGATTTAAACATTACGGCATGTTTCATCAAAATCGGTCCAGTATGATTGAAGATACAGCTTGAACTCTATTTTAGGAGCCGCCGTTGAGTTACGAGAGGTCAAGTAAAAGTGGTTCTATAGATTTTTATATAAATTTATGATTGCGTCGGGACTTCCAATGCTGCGGGAAACCGACATTCACGCGGGTGAAGACGCGGGCAAAAGCTATCAGTATCAGTACTTAAACTATATGAGTAGGTGATTGGAAATAATAAATAGGAGTATATACAAATAATAATAATAAATATATACAAATAATAATAATAAATATATACAAATAATAATAATGGCCGTGTATCGCCATTCCATCTCGTCCCGTCTACGTTGTGAGAACCAGTTAAGGGATGTACCGGATAATAGGCATCCTCAAGGATGCCTGCCAGGTATGGAGATTATGGCAATACCTCCTTTATAAGGAGCAGGCTCCTGCCCACCAGTTTTCTTTCACTGGCGGTTGATGCTGACGATGATGATGAAAATGTTAAGCATTTTTAAATCCTAAATATTTGTGTGTCTATTGTCAGCCACACACCTCGATCACTTCTTAATAATGACAGTTATAACGCAACAAGTCTCTAACAAACAAATATTTCGAATCGTTTCATATAATCACTTCTCCACACGTTCCCCGCTACTACTATTGCCATTCATTTGTACAATGGTGGTTAAGTTTACATCAAGTAGTAGAACGTGTAACCCATCTGAGCGCCGTCTGCATCGCTTACCCTAGAGATAGACTTGAGTGTCGATCACCGAATAATTTTCTCAAGTAAATATTCTGAAGTGCCATGCTCATTTATACCCGTAAAGGCACCAACAAGTAAATATTCTGAAGTGCCATGCTCATTTATACCCGTAAAGGCACCAACGTTCAACCACGCACACAAAACTGAATACACCATGTTTGATTAAAGTTCTGAGATAGCTTGGGAATGCATTCGTCCAAGCAGACGGCTCCTCTACGCCAGAATAATTAACATATTTATTAGAGTAGATTCAGAGTAACTAGCTAACGAAAATACCACTTACCGACTAGTACGTTCTCCTTAAGATATTCTTTGTACATATACATATATATCTACATCAAAAACAAAGAGCGATAGTAATGTTTAATAATGAAATTCCTCCCGTACTGCTCGGAGTCATATGAGAATAGAATTTACCGTGCGAACGAACACAGTACGAGGAGAAACACATTTCACAACAATGCCATACATAATAACTAAATGTGTAACACTGGGCGCTGCACTGGTTCACCTTTTGTACATATGCTGTGTGATGCCAGCATGTGTTATGGGCGCTCCGGGAACCAGCTCAGAGGAGTACCCATCTGGATAATAGGCAGCAGCGTAATCCTCTTGTTCAATCAATATTAATTGCAATGTTCGATCGCCTGCCAACCATTCACAGCCACTTCAGCGTTGTGTTCCTGTCAGCCACATCGGTGTTCCTGGCTCATCTGCGGAGTTCGTCGTTGCAGACTATTTTATAGGAAAAACCTATTGAGTATAGATTACTCGCTGGATGATATTAAGCTTTTCATCATTAGCAACACGCACTGATTAAATACTCTTCCCGCAAGGAATTGCAGTATTTTCAGCGAGAAGATGATGAGCATGATTTTGATGATGAGCCTCATCAGAATACCGGCGCCGCAACACCGGTGCTGTGGCGACAAACTGAGATGAGACCATCTCGAAGAGGCGACTAATACAATAACTGGGATGTTGCTATTGTAAACCTATCTATCTTGTATGTATATTTTATTTGCTTTCTTATTTTGTTAACATATTTTATGCTTGTCCTGAATAAATGTGTTTTCTTTCTTTCTTTACATAATTATACTTAGTGCTTATAATAAATCTTATATTAGTCCAGGACTTTACAGCATCCATTGTAATTCAGAATTCCCAATCGAGAGCAATCCTCAATAGAATCGTTATCATTCTTCTAAACTTCACTACTTTATCCTCTATAGTACGGTAGGAACACCTAATGTTCACATCTCGTAGGGATGAAACGTCTGGCAGTACATGTCGCTTGAATCACAAGATAACACTGCCATCTATCACCCCTCGCGGAGACTGATGCTATTACACCCTTTTGCAAAAAAAGGGTAGAAGTTTGCGAATAAACTCTGCCGTAAATAACTGTATTTTTATGCTTTTAAGGATGAATTTGTTATGTTTTAAAACAGGTTTTTATGATAGAAGATATACCTATATGTGATATTACGCCGGTATTATTTACACTCTAGCATATGCCCGTGGCTACGCCCACGTAAAGTTTGGTGTTCCACTAGAGGCGAAATCGCAAAACATTCATAGTCATAGATTTATATACAAACAAAACAGAACCATTTTTACTTGAGCTCCCGTACCTTAACAGCGATTATTAAAACGGATTATGCTGTATCTACAATTCTACTTCACCGATTTTGATGAAACGTACCGCAGTTTTTAAGTCGGAATAATACCTTTAAAATTGTAATAGTTTGACCAAAATCTCTCTGCTGTGTTTTGTGTGAAGCTGGAACAAACAAATAAACATCGACAGATTTGGTTTCAGAGGCCATCAATTAGTCTAAGTAGTTTTTTTTAAATATCTTTGATTCACAAAAATTTGACTTTCAACAATATTATAATTATTTACACATTTTATTCATACAAAAACCTTATAATAACATAGAATATTTTAATCCATCATCATGTATATTGTTGAAATTGTTACCGTCCAGTAAGTACTGTAAGTTCAGTTAGAACGTGTTCTCGAAACATCTCTCTGCAAATATTTCTTCTTTTTTTTTAAGCCACACACGCCGACAGAGCCCCGGCCGAATTCCGCGGATTCAATACAAAAAGTATACGCGCTTTTTAATAATTCCGTTTGCCGCCGTCCGCATTTACATCGCATTAACATCACAATGCGCTCGCGCGTCGTATCCGCTACGTGTTCCGCCACACTTCAACAAAGCGCTCGTTTTTAACGGAACAAGCCGAATGATAAATACGTTGTTTCAGCGTTCCGCAATGTTAAGGTGTCGTTTTGTTTTCGTTCCGGTGTCTTATTCATTCACTAATTACTGTGCGATTACTTCTTTATATTCATTTACTGGAAGAGAATTATGTACAACAATGAACATCATCATCAAGAACTCACTACTTCATCATCATCATCATCATGTCGGCCCACAGGCTGTTGGATATAGGCCTCCTCTAATGATCGCGACGCCGAGTGGCTTCATCCACCGATTGCTCGCAAACTTCACCAAGTCGTCGATCCACCTAGTCGGGGGTCTACCCGCATTACACTTTCCGGTTCGGGGTCGCTACTCCAGCACTTTAAGACCCCAGCGTCCATCGGTTCCGCGAGCTATGTGCCCCGCTCACTGCCACTTCAGTTTTGCAATCCTTTGAGCTACGTCGGTGAGTCTAGTTCTCCTGCGGATTATCTCATTTTGAATCCTGTCTCGCAGGAAAATTTCGAGCATAGCTCTCTCAATTGTTCGCTGCGTAACCTTGAGCTTTGTTATGAGGCCCATTGTGAGTGGCCATGTTTCAGATCCACAGGTCATCACGGGCAATACGCACTGATTGAATACCTCAATCTTAAGTCGCTGTGGCATTTTTGAGTTGGGTTCGGCGACTGACCTGTTTCTCGAAGTTTGATTTTTTATGTGGACAATGTGGTCTACCTATTACTTACTACTCAGGAAAAACTAATTAACGAACGATAAAATATAATACTTTAATATCTCATAAGGGTAGGTAGAGACCATGGTACATACTACATACATACATACAGTCACGCCTCTTTCCCACTGAGGTAGGCAGAGACTACTTCTTTCCACCTACTACGACTATTTAATGTAGCAGTGGCTATCCGCAGTCCACATTTCGCCCCCGCGGGCAACGAGACGTGTCGGGTGGTGAACCACGACGCCACCGTTTTATAAGGTTAAAACCATTAAAGTTCCTCATTGCGTTCCCGCGAAAAAAAAATTAAATTATAAATTATATTCTGCTATTATACGAACTTCGTTATAGAGGTGCTCTTTGTCCGGCGATGATCCGTTCGTCTCTATTTTCCAGATATTTTATTAATAACCTAAATCCAATACAAACGGTGAATACATTTGAGCACACCGGTTCAATCGTTTGCACAGCCCGTAATTTAGTGCACGTTTCAAACCCGTTTGTATGCACCACGTCGTCTGTCGTGTCATAACGCGTGTGTCCCGTCAACCAGCATGTTACATTGCGCGCTAGATTAGATATCAGTTTGTACAGATCACAAAGAGATCGCGCACTGGATGTGTACTTTGATTTTGGCTGCTGTTGTGCGATGTTAATGGTAATACATCCATAAATAATACCACACATTATTTCTACGGAATATATGCGTAACAAACATGATGGACTGGAATGTTCCTAATCGTAACACATTCACTGGCGGCCGGAAAAGAGGTGCCTACGTGAATACAATCGGGTGAATTTAACAATTTTACTAGGGTTTGGGAAAAATTCATGAAAACCAAACTAAACAATGACATTTACATACTTCTAAAAGCAACATATTAATCCTTTTATAATGAAATTAGACTATTTTTAAGACATTATAAATTTATTTGAGTAAATTCAAATCTCGGGAAAACAAATATTTTTTTGTTAAATTTAGTCGCTTGGATAGGAGTGGATGGCACTTTTGCAACGGCATCGTCCCACTCGGGTCCGAGTGACAGGCAGTGAATATGTTAAATAATCACAAATAAGGAAAACACAATTTCAAAGTTTGCCTAATCCCCTGGATTATTGAATCCACCTAAACCGACGCTTACGATGTCAATATTGTATGTCACGGATGACACTAATGAATATATACGTGTGTTCTGTGGTCACTGCTATCTACACCCACTAATAAAAGATTCGATATATTCCCATTATCCCATATCCTATTATCCCATATCTTATGTTGTAATATATACTTTTTATAGTAGGTACTATTCGTCTATACTAATATTAGAAAAAGTAAAATTTGTTTGTTTGTAAGTTCGTATGTAAGGGGGTAATCTTCGGGACTAATGATCCAATTCTATAAATTTGTTCACGTGAGCAATAACTATTTCATAATAGTTTCATATACAAAACGTCATGTTCCCCTATCTTTACCTCAGTAATTTCATTATAGAACGTTGAATGCACAGCAGCATGTTATGTACTTTTAGCTCTTACAAATATCTAAAAAATAGAAGTGTACGAATAGACTAAAAAAAAAGACGCTTCAGTGTGCCCGTGCGTATACGTATTATCACCGTTTCATAACGCTTTTCCAGTGAAGAAGCCGACAGGAAATTTAAAGATCACCCTTTTCTAAAGCGATTCATTTACATCAAGTGACTTCGTGAAATGGCGACGAGGACTCTCAAGTAGCGGTCAAACAATAACGAGCGCAACCGCAGCGGCTACCTTCGCATTAGTATGATTTCAACGTTACCGTAGAAATCATATAAAAGTGTAATTTTTTTTTCATATGTAAGCCGCTTGACTACAATCCCACTTGATTGCAAGTAGCGATGTAACCCAGGGTGGTAAAACGTACTAGCTTAATAAAAACCTATTCACTCTTGTCTTAAAGA
>WUAW01029517.1:922-22152 GCA_017165845.1 Thaumetopoea pityocampa | reverse complement strand
ACTTGCTTGTTTTTGCGTGAAGCTCGAACAAACAAAGAAACAAACATCGACAGATTTGGTTTCAGAAGCAATTAGTCGATCTAAGTTGGTTTTTTTTTCTTATCTTTGATTAACAAAATTTGACATTTAACAATTTTATTGTTGTATAGATAGTTTTTGCACAGGTAATAATCCATTCCATGAGCGATATAATCAGGCTGGCGTAAGACATCTCTCTCAATATTAGACCAAGAAGCAAGCACGCGTCATTCGCGTCAACCTTATAAATGTACTAGCTTTTGCCCGCGGCTCCGCCTGTGTGAATGTCAGTTTTCCGCAACATGGGAAATCCTGACATTATCATAGATTTATATAAAAAAGTCTATGAACCACTTATACTTGACCTCTTGTACCTAAGCGGCGGCTACTAAAACAGGGATTAAGCTGTATCTTGAATTCTGCTGGACCAATTTTGATGAAACATACCGCATTAATTAAGTCGGAATAGTACCTTTAAGACTGTAATAGTTAAATCAAAATATACCCACTGGTTTTTGCGTGAAGCCCGAACAAACAAACAAACATCGACAGATTCTGTTTCAGAAGCCCTTAATTAGTCGATCTGAGTAGTTTGTTTTTAAATATATTTGATTTTTGAAAATTTGACATTTAACAGTTTTATAATAGAATAGATAGATAGATAAATAGATTTCAACATATGACGTCATGCCACTGACACCACTGAAAAATATTTTTTATTTATGAACATAACACTTATTCAAAATATGTCTTCGTTAAATGTGTTGGCTAACGTGTATTATATTTGACCATTAATGGCTTAGAAGTCAATTCACTCCGTTTTATTTTATAGTTTTGTATAGTTTCTCCGTTTTATTTTTACCTCTACACTATAATTGGCGTGGAATACCTCGGCCGAGCGTCGGGTACAGGCAGTGCCTGGGCGCCCGAGCTTCGCTTGGCGACTTTCGAGTTTACTGTAAAAACATTATGTGTCATTTCCCACAGGAAGCGGCGTAAAAACAGATTGTACAACATGCATTGTTAACATAACAGCAGATAGCATGAATATTTCAATACTTACTTTAAAAAAAATAATGTCTTATTTTTATGTTTCCTCCAAGATAATAGCTACTGTCTAGATAAACTTGAAAATTAAAACAATACTTACTCGTATGTAAACATAGTGTCATCCAAATCGTTAAGAGATATTTCTGTGAAACCAATTGTGAGTAGATACAAGAATTGCTCCTTTAAATGAATATGTGACCAGGTGAGACAGGAGAGAGAAGCAAGTGCCGCGACTAATAATGCTTATCGCTCTCTCGTCCCTCTCACCGAATGCCTGTGAGGCGCGGCCGGTGAGTTCCGAGCGGACGGTACGTGAAACCGTTAACCGTTATGCCCCTAGCGGGTCATACGCCAAACCATTCACCTCTCTCTTATCTCTTAATTATTTTCCTTTCGTTGAAGACTTGAATCGGGTTAGTATTTCCAGTAGCGACATTGTCTTCGTCGCTGAAGTGTAGGCCAGGAACATAAAAAATCTTAAGAAGTAGGGTAGCGTGACAGCGCCATAAATCAGACGCAGACAGTCGGCGGCGCCCCCTGCGGCGGGGCACCGGATCAGGACTTATTAACGACGTACAATTAGGTACACACTCAGCGAACGGTCATACACTAAATACATTTTAATGGTTTACATTTGTCTACGAGTATATTGCATATCGTGCGCCATATTGTATGTTTCCAGTGGTGGACTATGGATTTCCTAAGAAATTCGAGGTCACCCACAGTTCGATGGAGTTATACTCCGAGTTGCCCTGTAGAATAGACGTATCAAGGAATTCTTCAGAAGAACCAAAGTCATCGATGTTACTTAACCCATTTACATCACACAGAAAAGTGAAAAATTCTTTCTTATCACAAACTTTTTTTATTGTATTTAAACGAAAATGTTGAAAATAAAGAATTTTTACTTTATTTTTTCCTCCCACTCAAAATCACTCTCACTCTGATTGCTATCGCTACTATCAGAAGAAATCGCCATAAAACGTCTACGTGTTCTAGGTCTAATTACCTCTTCACTGTTGTCGGAATCATAGCTATCCATTTTTTTTTATTTTTCTAAGTTATTTTACCCTGAAACTATTCGCGATCACATCTATTCATTGACTAAGAGCCAAATACGATAATGATAAGCAATGAGCGCATATATGCGTTCTGGTGACAGCGGCCGGGCAAAATGCGCGCATATATGCGCTTATGATGCAAACGGGTTAAGGGATTACAAGGCTCAAGTGGTAGTGGACGGGGTACATGGCTTACAAACCGGTGAAAGCTGGGGTCATAGCGTTGAAGTAGCGACTCTAAACCGAAAAATGTGATTAGGTGGGTTGATGAGCTAATTAGGGTCGCGGGCTGATCGATGAACACCCTCGGTTCACAGTCGCCGGCGTGGCGCCCATTCGAGGTTATAAGAAGTCTATACAATTTGTTAAGGTGGGCTTAATGCCTAAAGTATTTTTGCCAGTCTACCATTGGGTAGTACTGGGGAAGACTATATGCGTACTGCATATAGTCTTCCCATATATATATATATATATATATATACACATATATATACACACATACTGTATACGTTTATGCAAATGGTAGTGTTAGTATTACTTGCTATAGACGGAGACTGTAGTTATTCTCATCTATCCTAGTAATAGCCCGATTTATGTCAGGGTCCACTGTTATAACACGGAACAGGTCAGTAAATAAATGTTAGGTTCGTTAGCCCATCTAATATCAAGCCGCGGGGAGCGTTTTTAAACTCTGTCATCTGTCTTAGCCGCGACCCCCTCAATTGACATATTGGTGTAAATACATTTGCCATCTATAACTAATCTCCGCTTAGTAAAGTAAACTGCGACGGGTTATTTGCTTCAGTTTATAATTTTAGATTAGATAGATATTGGTTTACGTGCGTAAATACACGTAAACCGAGGAACGGGGGGGGGGGGGACAAAAACCAAATGAATGGTGATGACAAAGACAACAACATAGTGTTGTCACAATCATCATCATCTAGATTATTATAAAACTTGTAAAATATCAACGTATGTAAATCAAAGATATTAGGAAAACTAATTAAGGGCTTCTGAAACTAAACCTTCGATGTTTGTTTGTTTGTTCGAGCTTCACGCAAAGATCGGCAGGTAGATTTTGGTTACGTACATTGGTAATGTAATGGTTTTAGACACGGCTTACGATCGAAGGGTGGTGGGTTCGAATCCCGGTCCCGTACCACTGAGTTATTATTTGTAATCATGTACGGTTTACATTGTAGACACCAATGTACTTAACGGAGAAGGAAAACTTCGTGAGGAAACCTGCATGCCCGCATGGGTGTGTGAAGTCTACCAACCCGCACTAGGCCAGCGCGGTAGACTACGGCCATTAGGCCGTAGGGGGATTACCCCCTCCTGATCAGGGGAGGTCCGTGCCCCTGTAGTGGGGACGATATGGACTGGGGATGATGATGATGAGAACTTTGGTTAAACTGTTACAGTCTTAAATAGTACGGCAGGTGTCATCAAAATCGAGCCAGTAGAATTAAAGATACAGCTTGATTGATTGTTTTAGTAGCCGCCGTTAAGGTACGAGAGCTCAAGTAAAAGTGGTTCTAATGCTTTTTGTATAAATGTATGATTGTTTCGGATTTTTCCATGTAGCGTAAAACCGACATTCACATGGGTGGAGTTGGGAGCAAAAGCTAATAGATCATATTATTATTGTGCGTTTTATTCGGAGACTTAATGCCTTAGTCACCCTCTACTGGTCTACTTTTCAATGATAAAAAGATCTTTTGTGTCGTAAACATTTGTTCCATATCGGTGTCAGACACAACCGCGAACCGCGAACTTTATATTTCTCCTTCACATTTCGTTNGTTTTAGTAGCCGCCGTTAAGGTACGAGAGCTCAAGTAAAAGTGGTTCTAATGCTTTTTGTATAAATGTATAATTGTTTCGGATTTTTCCATGTAGCGTAAAACCGACATTCACATGGGTGGAGTTGGGAGCAAAAGCTAATAGATCATATTATTATTGTGCGTTTTATTCGGAGACTTAATGCCTTAGTCACCCTCTACTGGTCTACTTTTCAATGATAAAAAGATCTTTTGTGTCGTAAACATTTGTTCCATATCGGTGTCAGACACAACCGCGAACCGCGAACTTTATATTTCTCCTTCACATTTCGTCTCCAACTTCATATTGTATCTTTCGCTAACGTGAACAAGATGTGAGCTGCAACAAGGGTTTTATTAAATTTTCTAGGCAAAGGAGACTGTAAAATTGAGAACAGGTGAATATTCAACTGGCAATGCGATGTGCAGTCGATGTCTGTGTAGAATAAAAGAACAAGTTTCGGAAGTTACATCCACGGCTGTGTGTAACGGAAATTTCTCCAGATAAGTCTTCTACTTGCCTATATATGTATGTGCAAGGTATTTACATGTTTTACACATGAAACACGAATATATACATAGATAATATACTTACTCGTAAGTATATTGCTTATGTAATGTGCATGTGATATTAAAAGTTATACGACAGATGTTTACTGTTAGACATAGACCTCAAATGAGCATCACTCCGAGCGGCTACGAGTCGCCTGCATGCCTGAATGCCTGTGACCTTCCGCTAGTCATCGAGGAAGCTCGATAAGAACGTGCCACCTAATCGGGACTTAATCCACACCACACTTTACGATATCATGGGGTCTATACTGGCAACATTTTGGGACCTTAACATCTATAGATTATTTCAGCTTTATAAGCCTTTAAGACAAATCCGCAAGGAACGCATCCTGTGGATTTCCTCCTTAGCGATTCTCGCAGAGAAACTTCAAATATAGCAGTTCTCATTATTCACTTTGTGACCTTGTGCTTTTTATGAGGTCCGGTCAGTGGTCATGTCTGGGATCCGTAGGTCACCACCGGTAACAAGCACTGATTAAACACCCTGATCTTAAGGCATTACGATATTTTTAATGAAAAGATGTGCCGGCGTTTCACGAATGTTTCTCAGCCGTTTGGTTTCAGCGACTAATTTCTTATGATTATGTGAATCTAAGTTATACTATGTAAACTTTTATATAGTAAAAGAGGAATTATCTCTTTGTTTGTTGGAGTTCATATAAAAATTCTTGAAGCGATGACTTTGTAGAAACTACAATATTTCTGTCTAAAATTTTATACTTAAAATCTAGTCTAGATCTTGTTACGATAAAGGAAGCTGGTGATATAACTATAAAACCGCATTTACATGCAAACAACAAGATCGTAATCTGTTACCCGCAGACAGAGCTGCGTTCATAATTTATTTTTTGTATTCTACACGCCATTATGCAACAGAAATTTAGGTGAGCAACTTTTATACGATTCAGTAAATCTAAAAGTTCTGTGGAAGAGATCACAGCTTGCGATAAAACCGCACAGAGTACATTTTGTTTAAAATTTTCCGTACTGAATTATGTTTATTGGTGTGCAATGAAAAGTAAGGAGTACCCTTTCTTTAATTTGTCTGTGCGTGCATTTCTATAATTCTCAATTACACTCAGCGCCCACGACTTAAAAAGTACACCTCAAAACTGTCTACGGATATTTTATTATTTCAAAGGTAACTAAAAATATACAAAGTATTGCCTAAGACATACTTATATCAAAATACGCGCTATCTTATAGTCTATCAGGACGTGTAATATAAAATCAGTACTCTTTAATTATTATTTTTTTTACTTTTTGTAAAAAATAACAGAATATGTATTTTAAGCTAAAGTTTTGGTCTATAAATAGGTGCTCAAAATAAAAAAAAAAACAAACTTAGGTAGGAACTTAAATTATTATTTAAAGAATATTAATAATCCGTAAAAGCATCCCGGACATTAATCACCCACTGGCAGCCCTTGTACAGGCTCAAAATCAATGTGTCGATATCTTCCTGCGGGATTAGGCTCCAGTTACGGCGGAAATGCTCATAAAGTTCATCTTCCGACCGCAGAATTTTCGGAAAAATGCATAATGATCTACACCGGAGTATGTTTCACGTATGTTCAATTGGATTGAATAAATCAGGGGATCGGGGGGCCAGTCCAGGGCCGCGACATCATTTTCTTGTACTCACTAAGTTACGACTCGAGCTGCGTATGGACGGGCATTTCCGTGCGTCATTATAAACTCTTGCCCCATTTACAGTCGGTTTAGTAACATTATAGGTATCAGCACATCATCATGGTGTTTTTCAGCAGTTAGAGTGCCCTGTATCTCAACGGGGTCAGTTCGCCATGGTGTATTCCTGCCCACACCGTGATTGTTCCACCTTGATATGGGTGGACTTCTTGAGGGTGTCAATGGCAACTGTATTATCCAGGTGTTCACCAAACATGTGCTGTGCGTGAATTTCGATAGAATCCAAACCAGGATTCATCAGGGAGCATCACTGCGGACTATTGGCGATTATCCGAATCCAAATGTTCTCTGAGTAATTAAAGCCTGAGTCCGCGATTGCCTCGGCGTAACGGTGGTAGCCACAACGGCCCTCGGGAGTGAAGGCTGGTATCATGCAACTCATTCCTCACAGTTTGATCGCTTACTGATAACCCGTGTTCCTCCCGCCGCCTTAAAAACAATTGCAATGCCGTAGAATTGGGTTGTCTTCTCGCCACAGATTCGGTCTTGCGGTCTTGCCTGGAGGTCGTGACTCGATTACTGCCTTGATGTCTCGCTTACCTCACCAACACATATACCAGCAAGAATTTAACATTAAAAACTTTTTCATAGGATTGACACTTTTTAAGGGACAACAATAAATGTAAAATATCCCTAGACTATTTCGAGGTGTGTAGTTGCCAGATTTTATAAACTTCAAATCGCAGTAGGAACTCAACGGAGAACGGTCTTATCTAAAAGCACATATTGGTCAGCTTATAATGCATCTACCCTTCACTGTTGACGATCATAACCTTTATACTCTGTATTTTGGAAGAGATTATTAGCCATTCTAATTCAAAATATCACATTGTATCCACTATGAGCATAAACTCAACAACCCAAAGCCAAGAGTTAAAAATCGCCGATGCGATGTGCCACTCGAAGTATTTATTTCTGCAACTGTTTCCAAAGAAACTTCAAGTCGCATTTTTATTTAACTAGATAATCCTCATGAATGGTTATAAAATGTGGTTTTTAAAACAACTAACTACCCGACATTTCATATGAAACGTCTCTAATTTCAAAACAGAAAGCTAAAGCTTCAGATTGAACTAAAAAGCAACGTCCGCTCTAACTGGACCCGCATTAAGTCCGAATGTGGGTCACCGTTTAATCTCATTACAGGAGTGACCTCTAGGGTCGGACCTATTGAGTAAGAATCTTGATGAAATTACTTTAACACGATTCGGCCTCTGCACGGGACCAGCCGGTAAACATTAAGGAGCCGATGTGGAAAGGATATTAAACGAATCTCATCTACCGCCGAGTACTTTCTATAGAAGCGGCAACTGTAAGCATTATTTAATACACAAAGTTGATTACGGTTGATATTTCGCTTTGTTTAATATTTAATGATACACTGAATAAAACTCTATTTCATATAATATTACGTAGTGCATTTGAACAAACTAACTTCATCATCCCCAGTATCATATTCGTCTCCACTACAGAAGCAGGGATCTCCCCTGATCAGGAGGGGGATTAGGCCGTAGCCTACCGCACCGGCCTGGTGCGGGTTGATAGACGTCACATACCCATGCGGGCATGCAGGTTTCTTCACGAAGTTTTCCTTCTCCGTTAAGTACATTGATGTCTACAGTGTAGACCGTACATGAATCACAAGTAATAACTCAGTGGTAAAGGACCGGGATCGAACCCACGACCCTTCGATCGCAAGGCGTGTCTAGCACCACTACATCACCAATACACTTACAGTCAACAAACGAACTTACCGGTATATTATTATTTTTGAAATCAACATCCATATCTACTAGTTGTCTAAAATTTTGAATTTATGTATTCATGCGTAGGTTACTTTGTGGAGCTGGCATCATAATAGTATCATTCTATTCCTTCCTGTTGATTCTGTGAGAACCAGTTAATGAATACACCGGCTGATAATGGGCAGCAGTGTTATTCTCTAATGAAATCAAAATCTACTGTGAGCTCCGAGACACCTGCCCAGCGTTGAGATTGTGGCGAATTAAAAAGTCTTACAGTAGACTTTAACGGGCCGCTGAGAATGATAATGATGACGTCGGTGATAATAATGATTATTTTTTGTTGATGCTAGACATATGTTACGAGTGTGCTAATGTGCGGTAGTACCCAACGTTCACTGTACAAGCAACTTCAGGATTCAATCGGTTAACATCAAAAGTTTCGTCAAGTGCCGTTTCTTTCGGCAAAAGTTATTTTGCATGGTTGAAGATATTTATGGCAACATTTCCAGTAACGGCAAAGTTTACTGTTCTGTCGATACCTCTGAATACAGTCAAAACAACGATAACTCATAAACACTCGTAAAAGTTCACGCGCGGGCGGGTCCATTGTCGCCACAAGCAGAACGCCGCGAAAATCCTTCGGACCGATTGATTTATGGAATTACCATCGCACGCCCTGCCCCGAGGCCTTCCCCTTTACTCGGCCCCGGGGGACGCCCCGGTACGGTCCCAACAATAGCTTCTGCGCCTATTGAACTATGCGAGAAATTTATTTAATCTTGGTTGTCCGAAGAAATAAATTCCAGTAGCTGATAGATTTTAGGAGTAAGAAATTTTTAGAAGTTGAAACCTTATAACTATTGGAAATTACAACGAATTTAAAGTTCACGTAGCACAACTTGATGACTGGAGATGGCATTATTTTAAAGTTGATCCATCTCTTCTCATGTTCTGTAACTAGCTAGTATGTTCCTCAGCTGGTATGTTCCTCAGCTAGTATGTTCCTCAGCTGGTATGTTCCTAAGCTGAGGAACATACCAGCGTAACAGCTAGCACCACTTTTATACGAATTCAGGAACTCTTTGTCCAGCACTGACCGCTAAGCCACAGAGGATGTTCTCAAATTTATTTTTCTAAGACAATATTTCATGTAGAGTGTTTTTTCATAATCCTTTGGCATAATCAAATTAACAACTTATTAACTGTAATGACATATTTAACTTATCGGCTCTAATGATCCTGTTCTTTGGGCCGGATCCAGATCTCGGTGTGGAGGGACAAATTTTGTATAATAAGCAGGAATGTTTGTACCCGAGTCATTGATGTTAATCCATATATGCATAAATATTTATCTATTAAGGTCGAAATTCGTCACCCGACATATCTCGTTTCCCGCGGGGGTGAAAAGTTGGCTACGGATAATCACTTTGCTCGTGGCAACTGGAAAGAAGTGGTGTCTGCCTATCCCAATTCTTCGATAAGTGGTCAGTATTCCCGCCTGTCACGCGGGAGTACAGGGTTCGATTCATCGCCGGAGAGCCACAGAAGAAGTATATATTAAGGTACGATGTCGTTGTCTAGTACACAAAATATGGCGAATATAGTTCGGACTTACATCACTAATGTGTAAATAAAACTCATTGGACGGGTGTTCATGACGCCGGTGCTGCCAACGCACCGCACGCTGTGATGCGTCAAGTGCACCTTGCGTTCAGACAGCAGTTACTTGAAGAAACTATTACGACAATATATTAACGTTACATTGATTCGTGTACTAGCCTCTAATATGAATAAGATTCTTGGGGTCGTTTATCTTAAAGTATATATTAAATTTCTTAGACAAAGTCCAAACTTCGCAGCCTAAAATATTCGATAAAAGCGCGAGTATGTTGACATAAAATATGTAAAATACTAGTCGATTACACACCAGCGCGAGGCCGAGTTGACGAAAAAACTTTTATGCCGACCCTCACGTGCGGGCCGCGCTCACCGCTCACCGAATAGCCGTTGAGGAAATCGATTATTTAGCCAGTTGCGATTCCCTCTGGTCTCTGTTAGCGGGTGTTTACTTTTAAAGCCAGTATTAACTCTTTTAAAGGATTTGGTTTTTAAAGGTAATAATGCTGAAATTAACTCGTAACACTGCAGTTCATTTCAGTTAAAATATAAGCCGGTCAAGTCGCTTAAATCCATACTAGTTTAGTAAATTGACAGTTCGACTAAGTATATTTACAACCAGTTTTTGTTATTTTGATAAGTAATTGTTAGTTGACTGATATTCAGTGCTAGGGATCTTGTTCTGTGGGCCAATGGGCTCCGAGTTCGAACCCCGGTAGGCTCAAACTTTGTGCGATTAGCACGAATGTGTGTATTCGAGTCATAGATGTTTGTATGTCATCATTATCATAAGCTCGTGAATATCCACTGTTGCAGATGAACCTTTTTTCAAAAGGAAGGGATTAGTCATAATCCCCTCTCTTGGCAGGCGTCTTAAAACTCGCAGTAGATTCTGACAGAATAACAGCATAGCGCCGTTGCCCATATCCTGGTGCGTTCCTCAGCTAGTTCCCACAGCATCTACAAGAAATAGAATGACGCTGTATTTACCCCCCGGCGTCACGCAGCAATTTTTTTCAATCTTAATTCTTCTTTCAACCGCAACCAGTTCCCGCTTTTGTTTATATGTATAGTAAGTATATACATACATATGTATATCGCTGTCCGGTGCCAAGGACAGGGACTCCTAATGCAAACGTGTCTACTATTTAGATTATACAAGGATTATTATTACGTAGGTCAGTCATTAGATGTTCTCTATATTAATGCTATAACTAATGACGTATTCTTATCTATATACATCAAATGATAAAGGTTCGCCATTATTCGTGCATCATGCAAAACCTATTGAATGGATTCGATCAAATATTTTAGTAGACTCTGACTTAATCCCAGGAAATGCTAGAGCGAACAGATACTATAATTATCGATTATTAAACAATTTTCCAACGTAAGTCAGAGACGCACGCGCCAAATTGTTATTTAAAAACAAATTAGAAAATATATTATCTAAGTATTAGCTAATTTTACTGCTTGTAACTTGACACGCAGTATGTGAGTGTGCATGTCTTAATTATTGCTGAGATACAACGGATACGACGTTCAAACCTAGTGTTCTCTTTCGTAGGACTATATATTGCACATTGCATTTGCTTGTATGATTATTAAATAAATAAATAATAGTAGTAAATAAGTTAGTTATATAAATACACAAATAATAGATAAGTTGCCTCTCGGAGACAGGACACAGTCTGTACCAACGAGTGACGACTTCCCCGAGCGAACGACGCTGTTTGTGTTGGCGTGGTCGCGTGAGCGCGGGGCGTTCGTCGCACACGTAACGCGATATATTCTCGCCAAGTTTCGCACATAAACACTGTGTTTGATGTCCCAAATAAAACACTTACGAGACCCGGTGGGACACGCGATCCGTTCGAGACGTGACACGGTCGTCTAGTGTTAGAAAAAGTAACGGTGTCATTTACACGAAGTGGGTATTGAGTATTTTGTTTCCAGATTTTATTAGGGAGATTAGTGGGCATCAGTATTTATTATTAATTATTTTATCGTCATCACCCCCAGTCCATATTAGTCCCCACTACAGGGGCACAGGCCTCCTCTGATCAGGAGGGGATAAGGCCGTATTCCACCGCGCTAACCTAGCACGGGTTGGTAGACTTCATATAACCATGCGGGTATGCAGATTTCATGAAGATTTCTTTATTCGTTGAGTACATAAATTATAAATAACACTGCGGTACGAGACCGGGTTGAACTCGCGACCTTTCGATCGTGAGTCGTGTCTATAACCACTACACCACCAGTATACTTCTTAATTATTTATTAGTCATTATTTAGTGGACGGTGTCACATCATCTGGCCTAAACAACGCCTACCACGGCTAGATGTTATATAGGTTTCCCGTTCCAATAGAGACGTTCTTCATCCCCGCGGCCCCACAGTCCCTGCGATGACTTCGGTTTGGATGACGTCAGACGACCTTCGGTTATAGCCACATTTCATTTCATTTCTTTCAATAACCCGAAACTCGGATTTTATTTGGTGTCGTGTTGAACTCTGATTTTACTTGGGATCGTGTTGGGTATCAGTCGTAAACTGACAGCATGTCATCTGTCAATTATGTTTTTGAATCTTTGAAACAAGAATAAAGATTGCGACTGTTTAATACAGTAGGCAGTGACCCTACTTTCTGTGCCAATATGTCCCGGGTTCGAATCCTGGTAAGGACAAACTTTGTGTGATGAGCACAAATGTTTATATCCGAGTTATGGACGTATCTGTCAATTTCTATATAGTATTTACCTATATAAGTATGTATATCGTTATCTAGTGCCCAAGACACAGGGAATCCTAGTTTGGGACTAGATCAATGTGTGTGAAGTGTACAGAATATTATTATTAGTAATAATACTAGAGCTACAAATGAGCTACGATTATTTAGTAATTCCTTTTTTAATTTTATGTCTGTAACCTTTTCCGGGCTGTAAAAGAAAATCACCTCGCGCCTAGCGGACGACGCAGCGGAAAGTGAGCTTATGAAAGTAACAAGAAGGAGAAAAGTGTAAACAATGAAACAGTAAAGCGAAGTAGTGGAATTACTGGCATTAATGGCAGTACTGACCGGTGCACGGTCGCACTGTGCCGCGCACACTGCGCGTGGTGGTCACAGCGCATGCGCCTACGTGTAGCGCGCACATCGGGACTCGTGCGCTGTGGCATCGGAGTCGCTGTGTGTACACTAATAAAGCGCTATTCTCGCTTAATGATTGTTCCCTTCCAACTCCTGTATCTACGATACGTAATAATCTACCTATATACTATTATAAAATTGTTAAATGTCCAATTTTGTAAACTAAAGATATTAACAAAACTACTTAGATCGACTAATTAAGGAAACCAAATCCGTCGATGTTTGTTTGTTTGTTTGAGCTTTACGCAAAAATTAGCAGGTTGATTTTGGTTAACCTGCTACAGTCTAAAAAGTACTATTTCGATTTAAATACTGTGGCATGTTTCATCAAAATCGGTCCAGTAGAATTGAATATACCGCTTGATACCTGTTTCAGTATCTGCCGATAAGGTACGAGAGCTCTAGTAAAAGTGCTTCTTAGGCTTTTTTTTATAAATCTACGATTGTTTCGAGATTTCTCAAGTAGCGGAAAACTGATATTCACACGGATAAAGCCGCGGGTAAACGCTAGTATAATATGTGGCGATCTACTTCACTACATACCACACATCCTCAACAGATGGCGCGGTTCTAAAGTGACGATATAATATGGAAGTCTGAATCACGCGCATGAAGTTTAATAGCGACTTAGCGTATATACAACGTCCCGACATCTACCGTCGGAGCGGTGGCAGGCCCCGTCAGACATAACACCCGTCTGGCCGGAAGATCTTCTCTTTTCCGATACTGCCACTCCTGCCACACATCGACCAATAACTGGTGACGTCATCTGCAACGTCATCATGGGTCATCATAATCATCTCGCTATAAATATATACAACAAACCAGGCAAACGACTGTCATATTTCATTGTCATCTGTAAAAAATAGGAAAAAAATTATGCAATTTTCTGATTCTACTGTTGTACTTTAGAAGACTGAGTTGCTAGGTAACTAGATAACACAGGCCATAACTCAAACCTCATAACCTAGTCACCGGTAGTCGGTACGCGTGATTGCAGTAACATTACCACAGCTGTCACAACGCACCAGCGATCGGTTCACTTCTATTTGAAGGTAGTTGTTCACATCGGGCGGCTTTTACTCTCCCAGCCCGTTCACCGCGAGCACCGCCGCCTGTGCAAGTCACAATATAAGTCTGCACTGCGGCGGTACTACCGTTAAGTGCGATAATTTTTGCTTACAATCAGCGGAGCGGCGCGGCTGACTCGAGTTTAACGTTACTAGGTTTCACTGGAGCTGCGGGTCGGGCCGGCGCAATTACGTACATTGAACAGCCGCGGGCGCGGCGGTCCGTTGAACGTTGCATTTTGTACTAAAGGCTTGTTCTAAATGTCCTCTATATTTTTGTGATCTTATAATCCATCCTAATCTGTCGTTAGGCATATTAAGAAGTTTAACCACATTAACACACGCTGTCAATGTGACGCTAACATTAAGAAGCCAATCAACGCGCTTACGCGTGAAAATTTTTTATAATAAATAAATGTTCCGGGAAAACCCATTCCTACATCGAGGCAATAAATATCAAGATACCCTCACATGACTGGTGGTGAACGTGTTAAATACATTAGGAAGAAGTCTCCGAATCCCGGTTGATGTTTAAATAAGATAAATGGTATATTTGTCCGATAATTGAATATTTAAGATTTATAAAGTTTTCAAGAAATCGTTTCACCAGCATAGTCAATAATCGGTACTTTAGTCGATCACTTTGTTAAGCATGCTTACCGTGGCCAGTTGTTAACAACACCCATGTGGTGTTATCCCATAGCCACCATAATTCCTGCGATAACTTATGGTCATCACATTACTGGCTGTACTATTATTATGACCTTTCCATCTTTCAAGAATTCATCTTTGCATCTATACTGTTGTAAAATGTTTAAATGACAAATTTTTGTAAATCGAAATTAAATCGAATGTTACGAGGGCTCGAGTAAAATCGGTTCTAAGGCTTTTTATATAAGTCTATGTTTGTTTCGGGATTTCCCATGTAGCGGAAAACCGACATTTTCACACGGGCCGACTTTTTCAAAAACCATAGAAGCACTTTTACTTGAGCTCTGGCACCTTACGAGAGCTCAAGTGAAAGTGGTTCTATGGTTTTTATATAAATCTATAACTGTTTCAGGATTTCCCAAGTAGCAGAAAACCGACATTTTCATGCGGGCCGACTTTTTCAAAAACTATAGAACCACTTTTACTTAAGCTCTGGTACCTTACGAGAGCTCAAGTAAAAGTGGTTCTATGGTTTTTATATAAATCTATAACTGTTTCGGAATTTCCCATGTAGCGGAAAATTGAGATTTATGCACGCGAAGCAGCGGGCAAAAGCTAGTATATATTAAATATCTGAGTGTCTGTCAAATGCACCATTTATTTCCGCCACGAGGAGCCGCGCTCGGCGCCGAGCGCCCTCCCGGAACTTGGCCGGCGGCCAGGCCCGCACTCCGCGCTCGTTCGCTCGACTCGTCCAATCGCTCTGCGCCGGCGCCGTGTGACGCCAGCCTTTCTAAATTGCTGGCCCCGAGCCGTTCCTTATTTCAAACGGTTGTTACTCTTTTATATTGTGAATGTCAAACACGTTCTCTTATGAATTTTAACGACATTCTTAATATAGATCTGGTTGCCTTTATGTCACTCTTATTTGTGAAATAAAACATATTTCACAAAATATATACTGTATTCGTAATTTGGATAAGAAGAATTACATTTTTTACTTTGCTACATTAAACGATCGTAGCAGGTGGAAAGAAGTGGTCTCTGCTTATCCCAATGGGAAAGTGGCGTGACTGTATGTATATAGTATATACTATAGTCTCTGCCTATCCCTATGGGATTCCGGCATGAGTATATGTATGTATGTATAATGAAATTATTAAAAAAAATAAAAATTAATTATATATTTTTCAATATACATTAACTAAAAAAATAACTAACAGAGATTGTGTTTTTATGTTTTTATGTCCTCAAATTTTTATTTAAATACATTTTTTTTACATCATCATCATCATCATCATTTCAGCCCATAGTTGTCCACTGCTGAGCATAGGCCTTTCCAATCGAATTCCAGCGCGACCGGTGCATAGCCACCTGCATCCAACGAGACCCAGCGATCCTCACCAGGTCGTCGGTCCATCTCGTAGGTGGCTGTCCCACACTGCGCTTGCTAGTACGTGGTCTCCATTCAAGGACCTTTTTTTAGATATTTTTATGCAAATTAACATTTCGAGTATTCATTGAGCCTATAAATCAATGAAACGTTTGTGCACGAGCGTGCGCGGGTGCGGGCACAGCCGACACGTCGAACAATTGTTTCAGGTGGTACGAAGTTAACCAGGTCAGCTAGTCTACATTAAAATATGTGGTATGCTGTTTGCAACATTTTGTGCGCCAACTAATTCGCTCTGTGGCCACTATATACACGCGAGTTTATCCGCTCGGGTAATCGATAATTGACTTAAATCAGTCACTCGATTAATTTACTTCGATTTGTATCAAAGTGTTCTTAGAACGTGCTCCGTCTTTCATAGTCATGCTTAGTACACTATAATCACCGAGTGGGAACATCTCGCATAACCCCGGTCGCACTTGAACAGTATTTGCAGTACCGTCGCTCCTTGCCGTTCGTGATTACTTCACGGTCGAGTTGCGTCCCCCTCCGCTGTTAATACCAGACGGACAACTTATTGCTCTACACTTGATATCTTTGTTAATAGTTTTTAATTTTGGATTTACTTATTATATTTCTCTTCTTTTGTCAACTGTGCTCTATTGTGAAAGATAAAAATTAGTAAAACGAATTTTGCATTTTATTCTTCTGGTATAATGGTACTTATATTATTCTGATTTGAAGAGTAAGACAATTATTGTCTTTAGTTTTATAAATGTAACAGATTTAAAAAGTAACCTCAATCCTTTCAACAATAAAAATTCAACAAATTATTTATGAAGTTATCGTTATATTCCATTAAATATCCTCAATATTATTACAGTCAAATTCTTCAAACGTACTAAATTTTTGTTTCAATTTCAAAGTTATTTTTAATGACTTATATCTTGTTTCTTCTCTGATTAATTGTAAAAACGAGTTGCGACACTGTTATAGCGTTTTCTAACAAATATTTATGAATATTTTCAAGAATGACTGATCAACTGAAGCTTTACTAATACAAACACAGTTAATGCGATCCCATAAAGTTTCACCATAAGGGTAAGAAAAAATAAACGGTATATGGATTCACTTAAATCAAAAAATACAGCAAGCAATCTCAGAAGAAAAAAAGAAGAAACATTCCGACACGACGAAGCGCACACCGCTCCAATTCCGGCTGCTCGCCAAAGGAATATCTCACTCTCGCCGAGAGTGCAGCGCTGGCTAGAATAATTGTGGACACAGAATAAAAAAAAACTGAATTTAATACTATAAACAAGTTGCCTTCCTCATAAAAGAAGAAGGATAAATTATGCATTTGTTACGTACGAGCGATTACATTACCACTTCAGCTTTGTTCCCCGGTAATACAATTAAAATACTTAATTTTCCTTAAAGATAATAATTTTTGTTTATTTGTGTTGTTACTTACTACATAAACAGGCATTATGCTATATCTTATGTTCTTTTTAATTAAGTGTCAAGTCAAAATGCATGAAACGTCAATCAAAAATTGTATTTAATTGCAATAGCACTAAATAAAAATAAGCTCCAACACTTAGTACAGACACTGATACGACCGGATTTATTGCGTCAGATATCCACCCCGCTGAGCACATGCTTAAATCGCTGTCGCCCGTCCGAGGGCCCCAAAGTATGCGAGTTCACAATTTGATTGCTTTTATTGAGTAAATGTTACACGCGTTAATAGAGTTTTACTGGTTTCATCATAATCATCAACTAGTGGAAATAATTTGTATTAATATCCACGCTCAGCAAGCCTCTTGGAAATCACAGTATATTTTGATTGAAAAACAGCACAATGCTGCTGCCTATTATCCTGGTATAATCCTTAGCTGGTTGCCACAGCATCCACGGAACGAAATGGAGCGACGCTCTTAATTAAAATTGGCCAAAGCCTATTTTAATTTTAATTAAAAAATAAACATAATTTGCCAATTGCTTGAGTTATTATTTGCAATATATAATATAACGCTTAAGCAAGCCGATCTACCGACGCGACGTTTCGCTTAGTTCCACGCTTGTTCCGTGGCCCAACCTCACTTTCCGTCCTCCTCATTAAGTAAATTCGACGGTCGGGCCACCCCCACAGACGCGAGCACGATCATTGGTAACTCACTTAGGAGTTTTATTTCAATGAAATACATTTGTATTAATAAGTTAATGGGTTGTTGATTTTGCCGTTTAGATAGTGAAGGTTAGATTAATTTTATCAACTTACCACAGAAAACTTCATTTTTGTTGTCAGAAATGACTTGTGCGTAAAAAGAGATCTCGTGTGGTAATGGGCTCTAAATGCATCACTTAGTATCTGATGTAATTGTCATAATAAAATGATAATATTCTACAGATAAATCAGCTTTAAGATACTTTTGCATTTGTAATAGTGCTTGTACACACAGTGACTAAAACCGGAATAAACCAGTTTGTGTTAGCAACCGCGTTCTTCGTACTCTCGCATCAGTCGCTTATAACTAGCGTTAGAAGTTAGTTATACATATTAAATTACGTTTAATATATATAGTGTTAATAATAATAATTTATTTTCTCACCACAAAAAAGCACTTACATATTAAAATAACAATAAAAAGATTAAAAAAATGTTTATTTATTTATCTGCTGGCCCTACACTACTACAAACGCAAAAAGTCTATATGGTTGTAGGTATTATACTGTTCCATGCTCTGACTTAAGCCTAAATTAGAATACTCTGTATCCTTAGTACGAGACAGTGTTACACATACACCATTCTCTCCTATCACTACGATAAATGTGGTAGGTTAACGTGGGTGGAAATACTTTCGTCTGGCCGGAGGGCGCTGAACGCTGAACCCTTTGTGCGCCGACGGCGTGACTCAGCCAATTAACGGGCCGTGGAGAACACGCCGCCAATTACAACCCCGTAAGATGTAATCAAACTGACCTTTCGGAGGACCGCGGGTAGGCAGAGTAATTTACACGCTGGCGTGGTATTATTCACCCCCCTGGAGACAAAGCAGGCAAGCAACGTGAAGTAATTTTGTCGTCAACGCAGTTAAACAGAAACATCTGTGACTCAAATAAATTGGCTCAGCTCCTAACAACCATCATCATCAACCCGTTAAAGTTCTGAATATGACAAATCCCTCTTTAAAAAGGATGCATTTGCCATAATGTCCCCGCTTGGCAGGCGTCTTTGAGATCGCAGTAGATTTGATTGGATAGCAGAGTAAAACTATTGCCCGTTATCCTGGCACATCCCTTAGTTGGTTCTCACAGCACCCACAGGAAGGTATGGACTGGCGCTAATAAAATATACAAAAAATGTTCCATGTGGATAATCATGGTAGTGATAATGGACATAACTTAGCCTTCGGGCCTAAAGGTCCAGGAATCAATCTCCGGCCGAGCACGCTAATATTTCTATGGCTTTCCATTTTGAAAGGCAGGTAAAATAATGGATCTTGTTTGGTATCTGCGTAACACTGATCATAGGGCTCACAGGGGTGACGTCAGGTGGAACTCCACGTAATCAGTAGATGGATCCTATCGGCATCAACGAGTACTTCGACTATCTAAACATATCTTTCGATCCTTCTGTTTACTTCTGCGACGTTCCGAAAGGTCCAACAGTTGCTTACATTTATTAGCTTTTCACACACAGCTGATGTCATCGGCAGAGAGCAGCCCGCGCTGCCGCTAATTAGGCGAGATGTGCTATCTTACAGGCATACTTAACACAGGGCGCAGCACGGTCTGCCCGCGGCGACGCGCGTCAACTCCTTTGTGGAGTAGACACAAATGTAATGCGGATTGTGATCTAAATTAAACTTCATACCTGTTAGAGATAAACGATTTTGATGGCAAAGACAGTTCTCAATTGGGATGGGAAACCGATCTCAACATCACAACAACAACACAAACAAACAGCGTCAGCGGGCTCCAACCGGTAGCTCATCATCAACAAGCTAGAGAGAGTTGCGAGTAAACGTTAGTTTCAAGCGGCTCCAGATCAACGTGCGGTCCGTTTCACAAGCCACAGGTTGGAGGCCGCTGCTTCACCTGCAACAACTTTGTGATCGCGACGACTTGTGGATATTAAAGATACAGATTTCATCTTGTGATGACACCCGGGTCCTTAAACGATCGTTCTTCCGTTGAGCCACGAAGAGATTGTTATTTTTGGTTTGGTATAACAACATCCGTGCTTTTTTTACGAAACAAAGTCTGTTCCAATATACGCAATTGACAATAAGTTCTATTTTAACAACAATAAATCAATCTTTGACGTGAAGAACCAGTAAATAGTGGTCCCGGGCCGGTTACTGAACGTGTGGTCGCGGGGTGTGGCACCCGTAGTTCATGTGACACGCGGCTTACCGTCGGCCATCATGTAGATATTCTTTCCTTCCTCGAGTACTAATAACGAACCCCCGCTCCGTAACAATACCGCAGTCCTTTCAACACTCGTTCGACGAGTCGATCGCAAACAGAATTCATATAAAGACGGACGCTTGTTTTCATTCGTATGATAATTATACGTGACTACATATAAATCCACTTGGAGACGTTTTTTGCGTTTATAGTAATGTTTGTATATAAAGTGGGTAAAACTAGAATAATCCAGTTTGCGTTAGCTACCAAGTGCCTCGAACTCTCGTATCAGTCACTTATATATTAAACGTTGTTTAATATGTATAAATATTATTCATATCAAGTACCTAGATATAAAAATAAAAAAAAAAAATAAAAAGTGTTGGTTTATTTGCTAACTGTACACTACTACAAAGACAAAAACGTCTCCAAATGGATTTATAATTATATGTAGTCACGTATAATCATCATACGGATGAAAACAAGCGTCCGTCTTTATATGAGTTCTGTTTGCGATCGACTCGTCGAACGAGTGTTGAAAGGACTGCGGTATTGTTGCGGAGCGGGGGTTCGTTATTAGTACTTGAGGAAGGGAACAATATCTACGTTGACAGCCGGCGGTGAGTNATATTAAACGTTGTTTAATATGTATAAATATTATTCATATCAAGTACCTAGATATAAAAATAAAAAAAAAATAAAAAGTGTTGGTTTATTTGCTAACTGTACACTACTACAAAGACAAAAACGTCTCCAAATGGATTTATAATTATATGTAGTCACGTATAATCATCATACGGATGAAAACAAGCGTCCGTCTTTATATGAGTTCTGTTTGCGATCGACTCGTCGAACGAGTGTTGAAAGGACTGCGGTATTGTTGCGGAGCGGGGGTTCGTTATTAGTACTTGAGGAAGGGAACGATATCTACGTTGACAGCCGGCGGTGAGC
>WUAW01029514.1:4320-17057 GCA_017165845.1 Thaumetopoea pityocampa | reverse complement strand
GAATTCGATTGGAGAGGCCTATGTTCAGCAGTGGACAGCTATGGGCTGAAATGATGATGATGATGAGTTGAGCCGTTGAGTAGTTACGAACGGACATACAGGTCAAACAGATAACCCTCTTTTTGGGCTTTGCCGCAGTCGGGTAAAAACTAAACAAATATATTAATAAATTCTTTAGTTCTGTGTCAGACCTAATATTTTTCTCTCTCTATGAATATCGCGTTCATCATTATCATAGTCTTTGGAAGTCTACTGCAAAAAGAAGGGTTTTGCCATAATCTCCACGCTTGGCCAGCATCTTGGAGATTGCAATTTTTTTTTTATTGAATAACAGGATAAAACCGTTCCCCATTATCCTAGTATATCCCTAAGCTGGTTTTCACAGCATTATGCCATTACAACACAGCAATTAGTTATCATCTTTGTCCCCAGTCCATATTCGTCCCCACTACAGGGGCACGGAGCTCGTCTTATAAGCAGGGGGATTAGGCCTCAGTCTACCACACTGGCCTGGTGCAGGGTGGCAGACTTCACACACCCGTGCGAGCATGCCGGTTTCCTCACGAAGTTTTCCTTCTCCATGAAGTACAATAGTGTTTACAATCTATACCAGAGAGCCTCAAACTTTTAAGTCTTGTAGACCACTTCCATGTTTTTCGATTTTAGATAGACCCCCTACCTAGCTAATACTGCCAATACATTAACTTCAAATGTGTTTTTGACAGCTGGCGTGGGCCCCTCGCCTATAGGTTATCGATGACCTCTGGGGGGTCGATATAGACCACTTGGGATGTCAATGATCTAGAGTCTAGACCGCACATAAATTTGACATGACCCAGTCATCTCATAAGTGACAAGGTCCTAATCAAGACACCTGCCAGTGCAGGCGTTGAAAACTTAATAATTCATTAACACTTTCGGTGCCACCAGATTTGGCATTGTCGAACGCTGTGCGCCATTTAGATCTTTTACATAGATGCTGTTAAATTAATATAATAATACAAAAATGTTTAGTCAATTTAAAGCCGAACACGATATTCTCGAGTAATACCAGGCTTGCAGCATCTATGAAGTCGGCGCACGGGGTGAAATTCAAGTCTCCGGATATAATATATTACCGAGGTGGTAGCGAAAATATATGTATTTATACAGTTGTCTTACTGAACAACTTTGGGTACTCTCAAGACACGGGGACTACTAATTTGAGGTTAGATCAATGTGTGTGAAAAAACAAACAAAATTACCTTACTGGGATCGAGGCAACACGACACACAGTATTCATATATCACGCAACAGTTGTTCACCGCACACGTTTCGCAGCTGTATCTGTCAGTGAAATCGGCGTCAGGGTCACAGCAGCCATTTTTCATTACGTCTAACCTTTGGCATACGTACCCTGGAATAATAACAAAATTAAAATTAATTAAAATCATTAATTACACACAGATATTCACCGCTAGATATTTGGTTGGCGACTGTGATCACCTACTTTACTATATAGTACCACCCTTTTTCAATAGATGGCGCATCTCTTGAATGACAACATTAAAATAGGAGTCTGAATCACGCTGATGAAATTTGATAGCGATTTAGCATATGTACAATGCCCCGACGTGAACCGTCGGGGCAGTGGCAGGCCCCGTTAGACAACACCCGTCTGGTCGGAATATCTTCCCTTTTCCGATACTGCCACTCGTGCCACATTTAGACCCTGGCGACATCAACATTCAGCTCTCGACGTGATTATCAACATCTTTATCATTTAATCTCGCTATTCTACGTAGGTCATCAGATAATTTATACTACAATTTGCTATGCCTTATGTCTAATACCATAATATGTATGTAAGGATATTAGTTCTTGAGTATAAGAAAACAATGCTCACAGGTATACTTTGTGCTATTGTTTGACATGCTGTCATGACTGTTACAATTATCAGTTATAACACAAGTCAGCAACCATAAGAGGAAAATATTATTCACTCATTCGAGAGCGAAAACCCCCTAAAGAGAGGAGTAAGACAGGGAGATGTAATATACTCGCCAATGTACTCCACGGAGAGGGAAAACTTCGTGACGAAACCTGCATATCCGCATGGGTGTGTGAAGTCTAACAAACCGCGTTAGGCCAGCGTGGTAGACTACGGCCTAATCCCCCACCTGATTTATGGGGGTTCCGTGCCCCCGTAATGGGAACAGATATTGACTGGGGACTTATTCTAATTCATATAAAAGGAATGTTCCTTACGAAAATAAATGAAATTACGAAAAAAATTAGGCAAAAAGATGCACCAAGATTTTTGCGTGAGATGTTTTTCCTTTTTTCACCATTATTGCAGTTTTGTGCGGGGTAATTGCCACACGACACGAACAACCCCTTGTGAGGGGTACAAAAGCAAAGGCGCCACTGTCCATGCAGTAGCAGCGCGTCAACGTAATAATATTTAGTTGCTCTTTTCCTTACAAATATTTCCGTCGGCCATCTTATTATACGTGATTTTTAGCGTAACGTGATTGGTTGGACAGGACATATGGACAGTGTCAATGTTTTCTCCTAAACGTCATGGCTCAATTTTTATAAATAAATTATAGTTTAAAAAAAACTGAAAACCACGCTTTTATGGTTAATTGAACTAAAAAGTAAAAAATAATTATTGATATAAGAATAAAATGATTAAGGAGAAAATCAATGTCATTGTGGTAAGAGCGTGGGGTGCTTTGTACTATATTACACGCTTTATATTAGCTTGAGTTTTATCTATCTATCTATGTAATGGAATTTTTGGACACGATTTTCACCCAATTAAAACCATCGGATCGACTTGAAACTTTGTGTACTTTTAAAGGACCGATGACAATACAATAACTTCATAAATATTTTCAAAGATCCTGGCCAGGATCATCAGGATATTAAAAAAAAACCCGAACTAAAAAATGAAAAATAATTTTACAATCAAAAGCGTGCGGTGCGCTACATCAATTAATATATTTGATAATAAACAGATAAGTCTCCAAGAAGAAAACGTAAGTCATAAAAAGCACCACACGCTTTTGATTGCAAAATATTTTTTTATTTTTTAGTTCGGTCTACAATAAAGGCGTTTTTTAGTATTTTAAACTAAAAAAAAACACGCTGCAAAAATTATTATATTGTCATCGGTCAAATTTCGAATTAATGCGACCTTTTAAAGTGGGTAACAATCGAGTTCAAAGATTCCGTTACTTAGATAAGTCACATACAGGCGAAGCTAATAAAATCGCGTTACAAATGGACAGTGGCGCCTTTGGTTTTATTTCCCTTATATATGGAAATACCAATGCACTATACCACTGTTTATTAACCAGGGTTCTGTTAGCAAGTTTGTTTAGTATATTTTATACTATAAATATAAATTTTATAGACAAACATTGACTATGACACACCTTACCTCTATCATCAACAAGTAATTCTTTTCCTTGCACAGAATTTCTACAAATTATGTTATCATTTGTGTCATTATGTTCTTGAAGTGTTCTCCATACAAACGGTTTCTTCTCAAATGAAATATCTTGATATACTGTGTTCCTATTACTACCCTGAAATGTAAATAAAATAAATATCAAATATGATTCTTAATGTGATCTCAAAGACACCTGCCCAAGCATAGAGATTATGGTAAATTCCTCCTTTTTAAGGAAGAGGACTTCCTCAGGTTGATGATGATAATTCCTAAAATAATTTGATACATACTGTGTTAAGGTATTTACAACTGATTATTCAGTTGGTAATAATCCTGATTTCTGAGCTAATGGGATCACAGTTCAATTCTAGATCAATTCTAGTAAGGGTAAACTTTATTTATTAAGCATGAATGTTTGTACCAAACTCATGGATGTTCATGTATATGTATATAGTTGTCTAGTGACCAAGGTACAGGAAATCCTTTTTGGGGGTAGATCAATGTGTATGTCCAGAATATTATTACTACGAGCTGAAACTTACAATTTTGCTAATAATACCTTTGTAATAATAATGATTTATAGCCTACGTCCATCCTTGGTATAAAATCTATCTCATGTCATATTTTAAGAATATTAATTCATTGAGTCCCAGTCATTGAGTCATCAATAGGTAACAAACACAGACAAAGAATTCATTTTATTATATTAGTGTGAATTATGAATTGTTTCTTTAGATTGTTGATCAACTTATTCAGTCCAAAATTTTATTATTTTAAAATAATTTTATACATATTATAAAACAGTAAAAATTCTGAGTTTAGTTCAATTAAACTAATCCAAATCTATCCAAGGGGATCCAAACCACATTGGGTCAGTTTCCTTCATTAGTGTCATACACAGAGCAGTACTTCACATTTTTCATCATTTCATATTATTAAGGCACTTGTAGATTTGATTATTTCTATTAAATGTTATCCTGTTGATGTATGTAAATATTGAAATGTCACAAGTTCAATCGTAGTCCCATACCCCTAAGTTATTTTTTGAGCGTCCAGTATATTATTATATATTATAATAATAAAAGAATTAATAAAAGAATATTGGCTAATTACAGAATATTGGTGGTCAAGTGGTGCTAAGTACAATTCGCGAACGAAATGGTTGCAGCTTCGATCCCAGCCTTGTACCACTGGCTTGGTTCAAATTCATGTAAAATCTACATTGTAGACAACAATGTACTCAATGGAGAAGGAAAACTTTGTGAGGAAACCTGCATGCCACATGGTTGTGTGAAGTCTACTAAGTCACACCAGGTCTACATGGTAGACTACAGCCTAATCTCTCTCCTGATCAGAGGAGGTCTGTGCCCCTGTAGTGGGGAGGAATATGGACTGAGGATTATGAAGATGAATTATTATTATCAGTCCATTATCACAGTGATATGTATTTGAAATAATATGAATGTAAAATTAGAACACTTATGGTAATAATAAAATTAATATAGGTTTAAACTATGGACAAATTTGGAAACCTTACACCGTGAGTGATATATTGAAGACTTGGTAGCAAATGCAATCTCAGACATTACAATTTTGGGTAATTCTCCAGATTACTGACACTTAGGCTTGAAACTAATGTGATCAGATTAGTGGCTCTTAGGCTTAGACTTGAAATAAATTTTTAATCAATAGAGGACCAACAGCTATAGTAAATTTTCCAACTCCCATTTGGGCCAATTCAACTACTTTTGAGAAAAAATATTAAAATTCTTAAAATCACATCATAATGGAAGAAGCCATATTTATTTTAGTTCTTATGATTTTACTGCAGTTGTGGATGTAAAAATCTTTGTTAAGGCCAAAATAACACAATAAATGGTCAAAATAGGTGCAACAACTAGCGAAGCAAGGAGGAGCATGTTAGGTTGTTGCCAATAAATAAGTGTTGATTGCCGCAAATATAAGTTTTAAAATATACCATAGCCACGGGTCCTCTATCAATTAAAATTTATTTCAAGTCAATAAGTCTAAGTGTCCCTAATCTGGAGAATTAGCCAATTTTATATCAAAAAATAATGTGAGATATAGAAAATAAAAAGAGATTACAGCGAGTTCCAGGATTCAAACCGGTCTTGGATAAGGTCACTCAGAATAAATATTCAAAGAAGATTGAAAGCTGTCACATATTTCACAAACTGCCTATTAGGACACTACAGAGATACAGAGTAGTAAAAGTTGCAGATGTTTATATTTATTTGCAGATAACTAACAAACGTCGAACGTTATACTATTTTGTAAACTAACCTCTCGTAGAAAACTGACAATACAGTAAGTTAACGAAGATGCAAATATTATTCCCAATACAAGCCGCCGTCGTATAAAGCGCACCAATGCGGCATACCACATTTTAAATTCAGATTTTAAGCTTCTCCGACAAAAATATAAATGAGTACAATCCAAGAATGTAGCGAAAAATAACATTTTCACCCGTGTTTATCTTTAGGTTGAAACACTTTCTCCGAGTACATTGTAGTAATTGTTTGTCACATTATCGAATACATGTGTATATTTTTGTGAAATCTCAAGTAAAATTTCTTGATAAATAAAATCTTTCGCTCATTAGATTTTTACATAACATTTATTTAAATTAAACAAGAAAGCAACACAATAAACTTGTATAATATATACATTTACACAGATAACGAATATAAACACAATTGACATGAATCGATTTTTTTATTAGTTTCGTACGTTAAAGTCTTTACTACCATACTAACTTATGAGATGTAACTACTACCTACCTAGAAGACTAACTAAATAAATTTTATGCGTTTGGCTCGTCCGATGATTTGTTGTCTGACGTAGTTAACCACGCCTTTATTTCATTGATTTTTTTTCGATATATCTGTATGTTTTAATAGAGGGCGACCCAAGGGACCCCCTACACCAGAGATCCCCAAACTTTTAGGTCTTGTAGACCACTTGCAATGTTTTTCGGTTTTAGATAGACCCCTACTTAGCTAATACTGCTAATTCATTAACTTCAAATGTGTTTTTACTTTTTGACAGTTGGCATCGAACCCTACACATACGAATCACTTTGCAGTTAATATAATCATCTGCGATCTTACAAATATTGTATTTTCTCCATACATGTTAAATAATAAATTCGATTAAGGTACAATGCACTGAATGCACGATAAACTTATGCAGTAAAATAATATAATTAGTAAACCCGTAGTAGATACAACTTAAAAATCCCGAGATCCCAGACAAGATATAGGTCACTAGTTGGTGACAAAGATGTTGTAACAAATACCCGATTCAGCATGCCAGGTTGCCTACTATTGACTATAATATTTTTAAAATTTTTCGCTTGGACATTGGCCTCCTTCCCGTTAATTGTAATGGCGCACGACGTTATATAAACAACAGCCATCGCCAGGTCCCTTCAGCAGTAGTGGAGCGATGGCTTCAGGTAATGACTAATTAGTGTCATATTACCAACGTTTGTTTATAAGTTTAATGGCGAGTCTTAGCACGTTCTGCAGACAAATGACTAATTAGTATCATATTACTAAAGTTTGTATATAAGTTAATGGTGAATTTTAGAATGTCTCAAAAAGTTCTATAGACAAATGACTAGTATCGTATTACTAAGGTTTATTTACAGGTTTGATGATGACTCATGGTATGATACCTTGGTATTGCGTCTTTTAAATATTAAGTACTTATGAATTGCAGTATGCAACACCTTACCTCTTAATAAATGTTTGTTACAATTTTTAATTAATTAACAAAAATTTAGAGATGAGGCTCAAAATTTGTTGAATGTGTGTCAAAACTGTGACTCAATATAATGCAATTATTTCGTAAGTTTTAGGATTTTATACAATTCAATTTTGTGAGTCGACATAATGCCATATTATTTTATACTGAGACTCATTTATGTGTTGTTTGAATATAATTCAAAGATTAGCTTAGTCTACCAAAGTCTACCAACCCGCACTAGGCCAGCGTGGTAGACTATGGACTAATCCCCTCCTGATCAGGAAAGGTCCGTGCCCCTGTAGTGGGGACGAATATGGACTGGGGATATATTTTCAAATTTTCAAAGAGACTTTTCCGTTTTTGGATTCTTCTTTGTGAAGAAATTCATTCAGGTATAGTTGGTATTTGTGAAACAGCTTGATAAGTTGGAGGCGCTTCTACCTTATGAGTACTGGACCTTCTTTAATATCGTACGATGTGTACTCTTGTCTAGTCTGGATTTGATTGGTAATATTGATTATTAATGCGTATGCATGGGCCGCATATTTCTCTCGGCTCTTTAGTGAAATAAGTATTTTCTTATGCATGTGGTGAATCCAGACTATTTGAGCAGATTGTAGGTAAGTAGGTTGAGCAGATTGTAGGTGGTGATCCCGGCGATTGCGTAGAATGCTGATGTGAACCATTGGGAATGCTTTATGATGAATGCTTCTCGTAAGTGTTGTTGTAAAACTTCATCGATTTGTTGCATCTTATGTTGAGCGTACTTTAGTTCATGAAGATCAAGATTTGAAAATTTTATTGGATCTAGTTTCATTTCTTGAGTTATATTATCTCTTAGTTTTATGCAACAGTAGTCTTCTATGATATCGATTAAAGGAATCTTATTTGTAAGATTTTGAACCATTAGGTTAGCTTCAGCTTCAAGGATTGCGTAATCTGTGTACGTTTTACAATTTTATCAAGTTCCAGGATTCCAATAGAAGATATTATTTTTTCTTTCATTTCGTTTTCATAGCATAAAATTAATAGTGTCATAGGTTTGTCAGTATATAGAGCCAATGGCTCTATATACTATATATATTGTGACGTACTACTACATATATATAATATATATTAAATATATACTATATATATATATAATATATATATTGTGACGTAGACGATGTTATATTTCTATTACGGCAATAATTGTTCTTACTTGGTAATTCTTTGGAATATTGTTTGTTCTTGAAAAGTTGTATTGAGGATGGTCGATCCTTCTCTAAATTGATATTCCTTAGCAAATAAATTTATCCTCTACATATTCTTGATATTTTTCGAGATCTTTCAGCATTGAGTAGACTGCGACTGATTTGGATATAGGGATATAAGGTTTATAAGGTTCAATATAGGATAAGAGTTCAGAGTTATCTTTATGAGAAGTTGGAAGAGGAAAAATTTGATACAAATTGTATGATTGTAAATTGGAAATTGGTATTTTGAATGAAATGATTAAATTGAAGATTATAGTACTAATACTGGAATTTTGGTAATCGGTTTGTCAATAAAATTGGGCTCAGATATTATGGCATTCGCATAATAATAACTGAATTGGTTGAAGTCATTTTAGAGTTGATTGTGTGAATAGGGCGACTTAGAGCATCAGCATTCGTATTAGTTTTTCCTGATTTATAAATAATTTTATAATAGTACTCGAGTAGTTTAAAGGATCTTTACAATTGTGGAGCCATAAGGGTTTATGATCATTAACTACAGTAAATGTTTTTCCGAATAAATATGTACGGAAGTGTTGAACGGCCCTTACAATAGTTAGTGATATTTTTTCTGTAGTATTGTAGTTTCTCTCTATTTTAGCTAAGGTTTTTGAGTAATATGAGATAGGTCGATCTTTCCCCATCTCTCTTTGTGAAAGAATTCCCGCAATTGCTTCATTGGAAGCATCGGTAGTTAAAATGGAACTTTTTAAAATTGGGAAATTGAAGAATTATTTCATTCGAGAGACTTCCTTTTAAAATGTTTAAACCTATGTGAGCGCTTTCGCTCCATTCAAATTTTGCATCTTTCTTTAAGAATTTGGTTTAGCAATTTGAACGAACTTGGGGGATAAATTTTCTATAGTATCCTATTAATCCTAGGAAGGAATCTTTTGGCTTTTTAGGGATTTTGATTTCTTTAATTATTTTTACTTTATCAGGATTGGGGGCGATGCCGTCTTTTGTTATTACATGCCCTAGATAAACAATTCTTTTAGGAACTTGTATTTTTCGACGAAGACTTTTGTTAGTATTTTGTTGTTCTTGAAGGGTTTCAGCATGGATGACTACATCATCTATGTAGACGAAGACGCTTTTGCCTATAAGGCCAGTGAGGGCTATATTGATCATTCGTTAGAAAGTCGAAGGAGCATACTTCTATCCAAAAGACATTCTCGTAAATTAAAAGTGTCCGTGAAGTATAGTGAATGCCGTTTTCTCCTGATCTCCAGAATCAACATGTATTTGATGGAACCCAGATACAAAGTCTAATGTACTAAAGTATCTGGAATTACCTAATTGATTCAGAATTTCTTCTATGTTTGGAATGGGATAGTGATCGTCGATAGTCACTTCGTTTAATTTGAGATAGTGGATCACTAATTGCCATTTCTTTTGCCCAGAGGAATCGCTTTCTTCGGTACGATCTAAACTGGAGCTGACCAAGGAGAAGTTGAGGATTTAATTATCCCTTGTTCAAGAATTTTATTTATTTGCTTTTGAACTTTCTCTTCATCTATTTTAAGGTAGCGATAGGTTTTTGTATGAAAGACCTTTGAATTCGATAACGTTATTTTATGTTTTAATATATTTGTTTGGAATGGTGTCCCCAGGAAGTAAAAAGGTATCCGAATATGAAAGACAGATTTTTTGGAATTTCTTGTTTGCCCTCGCTAATATGATTTAATTCTAGTTCTTCGTTTAATTTTTTATTTCTTTCATTAGAATTTGTAGATTTTTTTTTATTTCTCTTGAGTTTGGTTTAATGTTATTTATTTAGTAATCGAATTTAACACAAAAAATATTTAATGTTATCATTATTAGAATAGTCAATTTTGGATCGATATTCCCTAAAAATATCATCCCCAATTATCCAGTCGATGGGAGTCATAATTATTGCGGCATTAATTATGTGAAATTTAGGGTTAAATGTAATTAATCCTTGGTGCAGATTAATTTTAGATGTGCCCAAGGTTGTATAATTTCCTACCTATCTCCACCAAAATTACATTTGTTGGGCCTTTTCTTCTTATTCATGATTATGATATTCGAATGTCTCTTAGGTACTTCGATCTTACAGAAGACCAACTGAATAAGCTTTATCGGCTTCAAAACTTCGGCATTAGATTCATCTTCGCAAATATGATTGTCTCGGATTTCTGCACTAAACTTATGTGACTTCCAATTCGTTTTCACCGCAGTACACATATTTTAAGCCTTATGTATTCTTTTTTATAACTCTGCTCCCTCCTATTTAATAATCATTATCCAATTTCTCAATTTCTTCATGAATTTAAGGTTACTGAGATCGACAGAAAACTTAATCATGAAAATACAACCAAATCTACAGCTATTCGTTTCCAGTTCAGGCTGTAAGACTGTGGAATTACCTTTGCAGGTAAGGCGTGTTGCGTAGCTAAATATTTTTAAAAATGCATTAAAACATTACTAATTTAAATTATATATAGTAGTTATTATTAATAGGAATTACTTATTTATGTATAATGTTTTGTATACAAACTGCAAACTGCGATTTATTCCAGACAACCTTAAATATTAAACCAGAAATTTAAAATTATAATTTTAAATTTATTTATCTTTTTATTATTATTTATTTTAATGTGTTCAATAATTATATGCTGAATTTCGAGTGCCATTTTATGTTTATACAATCCTGTTTATATAAAGGTTGTCTGGAATAAATCGCAGTTTGCGGTAAGATCGCCCTGTGTACATTTTATGTAATTGTAATATATAATACTGTTACGGGTCGGGGGTTAAAATAAATGCCGCTGGCATGAAAAAGTTAATTTATGTATGTAGAAAGAAGTGTCCGAATTGCAGCGTATAATCAGTAACCGTCGTCCAAGCAAATATTCGTCGAGAGCTTCCGTAAATAACGTATTCCAATTGCAGAATCAGTTTCCGTAACCGTAGTACACGCAGGTACTTTTATGTTTTATAAAATGCATCCTTATCCTAAAGTTGAAAGTTTTGTGAAAAATTACAAAATTCTTTTAAAAATAGAACTAACTCCCGTCTCTTAATATCAGGTATCTTATCATCCATTAAAAGTTTAAACAAATCTGTCAAAATCTTGTCATCTTCAGTGTTCAGTCGTCTGTCTTCCTTTCGTCTGTGTTTATTTATTTATTTATAAATGGAAAACCTACAGCTACTACAATAATATAGACTAAGTTTATTTAACAGATAACCAATTACAGGTTTTCACGTAGAGAAAATAATTAACTAACAATATTGTGTGAACAGAGCCGTCACGTCACAGTAAGAAATACACAAACATTAAAAACCCAAAAAAGTAATTCTCATGTGAAGAGTAAAAATGACGACAGTGACACAAAACATGTACGTTTTAAATATGAAATACATACATTGTGCATGAACTGATTAGACAAAAAAAAATCATCGCTCAGCCGCCGTCTACACGTTCGCTCCGAATAGTTCCGATCGCTAGTTGAAAACTGTCCGGCGCGAGTACGCCCCTATATTTATACGGTCTGACCCAGGCTTCGAGAACAAACGTGGGCTCGCAGGAAAGCGTGGGAATGTACAGGCGTCACACGAGTTGTTATGAAGTCCCACCGTCAGTAGAATTTCGAACATATGTCGTAGCTATACGATTCATTCCAGAATATATTTTAGCTTTAGGTATCGACTGCCTATCGCTCGCGCGTGAACTAAAAATAGCGCGCGCGACAAGGTCAGTGAACCGCGCATCACAATACTTTACTGTGTTAAATTGGTGTGCAATAGAAAAACATTTTAATTTATTCCATGACTCGCATACAGATTTTGAATAATCCAGATATGCGAACCGGAGATCAAACGCTTTAATCATTTGTCTATTACTACTATGTGTTATCGCTGTTATGGGGCAGGGATATTCAATCTTTAAAATAAAATATATTTATTTAATTTATAATTAATCTTTATTTTCTTTTTCACAATTAATAATTAATCTTTAATAAACAAACAAACAAAAAAGCACAGACAAACAGACAAAAATTTCTAAAAACTATATTTTTGGCTCCGATAACGTAAGTAAAACCTGTATGGTTGGTTTTTTACGATTTTATGATATGTATACACGTGTTCCTTGTGTTAATATAAACTTGCGGTCATTGTTTTAAGAAAAACATTCAACAAAAGTATTAGCTAAATCGACGGAAGCACGTTTCTAGAATATAAATAAATAAATAAATAAATATTCATGGACATTTCACACAACGTCCTCTGGCCCCAAGCTAAGC
>WUAW01029511.1:7275-25165 GCA_017165845.1 Thaumetopoea pityocampa | reverse complement strand
ACACACACACACACACACACACACACACACATACACACACCCGCACACCCGCGCGCACACACCCGCACACCCGTGCACACACACACACATATCGATCTAGTCCCAAACTAGAAAATTCTGTATCTTGGGTACAAGACAATGATATACATACTTATATAATTAAATACAATACATAAATAGATAAATACGTCTATGACTCTGATACAATATTTGTGCTCATCACACAAAGTTTGCTTCTACCTGGGATTTGAATCCGGGACGCATTAGCACAAAAAGCAGGGTCACTGTACCAATCCCCGGTCAAATTGGAAAACTTCATAGTTTTCTTCTCCATAATGCTAAAAGTTTATTATTTAAACTCTAAGTGTACATAATAGTTATTATAGCACTGGTTGTGGTAATGTATGTGATAGTCACTTAATGGTTGATAATAAAATTACTTTTATAATTAAATATAATTTCACACAATTAGATAATTAAATTATGAGTACGAACAATTAATGAATAGAATGAGCATTGAATGTGTCAAACAAATTAGTTCATTAATAACATCACATGAGTGCATAATAGCAATAAAATAACTATAAAATTAATAATTATTTATGATATTCGCATTAAATGTTTATACGACATTGTCGACCGGTTATGTAATCACCGGTTAAGTAAAGACTATTATTTTTTATTTTTTTTTTTAGTTTTTAACGTTGGGTTTTTATTAATATAGGTAGCTGGAGAACAAAAATAGTAGTTTATTTTTTTAAATCTTATCACGCCTAATTGCAGATAATTAATTAAATCAAAACATATTAAAATTGCGCTGTAAGAATTAAATCCTTTGCGTTGTAAAAAAATAATTATGTTTCAATAAACGCATTCAAAAAAAAAATGAATTGTCATGATTTTTTTTTAATGAATTGTCATCATTTTTTTCGGTGCGTTTCTTGTACCGCACAGCGCTGAGAATATGCGGTCACAAGCAGATATAAAAATGATTGTCGAAGCCGCTTCTCGATACAGATTTATTCGTTACGTGTTGGTACCGATTTCTGCGGATATATAAACCCTTTTACTTATGCGCTCACATAATTATAAAGAAACGTGTTGAGCCTTCATTTTATAATTTTCCTGTACCAACTGGTATTGATCCTTGCCGATTTATTTATATCGGCAGACTTCATATTTTTATAAGTACCCTAACATACGACGGGATAGAATGACGCAAATTTTAAAATGGCATAATTTTATAAAATTTTATCCGCTAATATCATATCAACAATATAAAAATATCGCTATTCTATATAAACATTTTATATTTGTTTGTAATCATGCCGGCAACAATAATATTCTCATACAAACGTATGACTAAATAAAAATGATAATACTAAAACATAATTTTAATATTTTAATACGAAATATGCTTTAGTTAATTATTTTGGTATTGTCGAATTTTAAACAATCGGGTTTGGAAGTCATTTTTGAATTCACTGTCGCCAAGCCATAGGGTTCCAATAAAAAATACAGTGGATTTCAGGGACGAAAACCTACCTAGGTCTCATCTCTAGGAATACTCACAGTCCCGAGCGGAGCTTAAGTAGATAGTACCACTATCAAGGTAGATAGGATCTCTTATTTAGTTATATGTGCAATATCTGTTAGAAAAAATGTTAAACTAGAAATAAGTTTTTTTCTCATTATATATCTGTTTTAATAACAGGTTTTAGATAGGAAGTTTATAATAAAGATACTCACGTTTATATACGACGGCGCCCAACTGCGTGTGCGTGGGTGCAAAGTGAATGCGTGCGTCCGCGCGTGCGTGCGTGCGTGCGTGCGTGCGTGTATGCGTGTGAGCGTGTGTGCGTGTGATAAACACGAACACGAATATACATAATTCGTGTTCGTGTTTATGTATCGAAATATTAGTATATTTGATAATTTTCTATTATCATATTTACCTATAAGTTGTTTAAACTGTTAAAATGATAGTTCATTATTATCTTTTGACTTTAAAACCAAGTTTTCTTCATTGTATATTCATGCTTTTGCATGTATAATATCTTGACGGAACAAAGTACCTAATTTGTAAGAATCAAGAAAAAGGTTAAATTAATGAATGCCATCAGGTAGAGAAAAAATAACTTTCTTTGGACATAGGATACAACTATAGTATTTTCATAATTCTATACAAAATCCTGATTAGGTGAGGCACCTACCCGGTACAACTCTTGCCTTAAAAACCTGTGAAATCGGTTCGGCTTCAGTACCACTTAACTTTTCCGAGCGCCCACATCAAAAATTTAGATTGCTATTTACTATCCTACTTCTGAGAAAACAAACATCTGTAGGACAAGAATAATCATAATAATAATCACTTATTTCTCACCACAACCTAGTAGTACAATAAAAAATGAGGCTAACTTATCAAAATTAGTTGTAGAAGGTTTATTTAGTATAAACCTCTAATACAGATCACTAGGTAATCCCTAATACGGTAAGAACAGAGCCGGACTTTCCTATAGGCTAACTAGGCTTCAGCCTAGGGCCTCAAGATCTAAAGGGGCCTACATTCAAATTGTTAGCAAAATTAAAATTTAAACTATTCTAAAAACAGTGAACACTAAAACACCGGACCGAAAATAAGAAGAAATTCTATGCATATGACTAATAAACAAACATAAAAATGTAATTTACAAATTTAAAAATGAAAAGTGAATAGGCCTCGTAAACGGAATAGCTTAAGGCCTCGTTTCATTTAAATCCGGCACTGGGTAAGATTAATTATTTTTCGCTTAACGAAAACGTGCAATTTCTAAGTCATTAATAATATTTTACATTCAAACTAGTTTCTTTTGTTCAAGTATCAAATCTTAAAATACACTGGATGTCTCACGCGCTACTACCACGATATTTCTTGATTTGCATACAAATATTACTACAGCTCCATGTATCGGTTCCTAGAACCTCCAGCATCTGCTATCAGCCATTGTTTTAAGAAAACAAATATGCTGTGTGAATATGATCACAGTCAATAAAGTCATTTAGATTTTACACGATTACAAACGATTGCTGGTTTTCTGTGGATTTCCTCGTTTCTGATTATAACTCGCAAGGAATTCCCATGTATCCATTCATCATAATAATAGCGGCACTCCATGTCTTCGTGTGCATGCTGTAAGAACTAGCTAAGGGATATACCAGAATAGTGGGCAACAGCGTTATCCTATTATATAGTCAATATCTACTGCAATCTCCATAACGCCTGCCAAGGGTAGAAGTTATGACAAATCCTTCCTTTTCATGTAGAAGGCCTATGATCAGTAGTGAACTTCCATGAGCTGATGACGGCTGTCAACTTGAGTCTAAGGTACACAGTTAGTGATCATATCTCGGATCTGATATTTATCTCTTGTATTATGTCCTAAAGTTTGATTCTTCTTATTTATATGAACTGATACTCATAGATCACAATAATTCCAACCAACCATTGAACTAAATCAATTTGGATTGCTTTTGCAGATTAGTAGCACTTTCTTAAAATATTTTTTTTTAGTATTTAATTTTATTTAGGACCAATCTTTGTTTTTAATCTGATTTTAAAAATCTCTTAGTTATAAGATAAAAGTGTGAAAAGATTACTAGTTCAATCGAGTTTACAAAAAAAAAAGAAATATTTAAAGATAATAAAAATCAATATAAATTAATTATTATGTACTTCCTTTCATATATTATATATACGTGCAGCTGCCATATAATCAAAACTGGTTAAATTCAAACTTAGACCTATTAATAGCTATCAAAAAACAATAAATTAATTAACCATCAGTACATGTAGTGCCACTAAAATAAGTTATTTGGCATTCTTCGTCGGTGCAGACGGGATGCTAACAAACGCCGATTAAAACCGATTGTAAATACGAATTCAATAAAGACCTCGCTCTTATCTGAATCTCGCTCGTAACTTGCGGACGCTACACTTGAGTATACCATGTACTCATATTCTTTCAATGGCCATCGAGAATTTTACCCTCTTAAACGCACTATCTTATAATTGACTGAAATATGTTCTTTTTGAAAAAAATTCTTACTGCGCAGGTACATTGTTATTGCTTATTTTTGTAGTATTACTGTAGCGACTTAAGAAGATAAATTTTATCGAAAGATAAAATAAACACTTGGGTGTATCTGGATTGAATAACTTGCAAAAGTCTAATTATAGGCGAAAAATAAAATTAATTAGATTGTAGTTTGTTGGCGTACTTCGAAGCCAGGAAATTATCGACTTTTCACAGTAAAGGTTCGGCCTAAAACAATCTGTATTTAAAGTGGGAGAACTAAGGCCAAGAATAACTTAAAATTATTAAGACAGTACAAAAGGTTCAATAGAGTAGTAATGCATCGAGGCCTGTGCCTTGCCCAGTTAAGGGCGATAAGACGGTTGTTTGAGACGAAGTACAAAATTGAGTTTATGTCATGTTTAGAAATCCTAAGATAAAAAAATGTAACGTTATTATATTATTATTGTTTTTTGTCGTTGGATAATAATGGATAGATATCTAAAGATGATTAGCTTTTTTAATGTTTCATATACTATTGTATATTTTATTAGTATAAATAATTAGGTAAAGTACATTGATGATCTATTGGGACAACACACGACTATCATAGATCTTGCTATCAAAAAGGTCGTGGGTTCGATTCTGGACATTGTACATTAGTGTCTTCATAGACACCAATGTATTCAACAGAGAAGGAAAACTTTGTGAGGAAACCTGTAAGCCCACAAGGGCATGTGAAGTCTACCAATCTGCACTAAGTCACCGTGGTAGTCTATGGCCTTGTAATCAGGGAAGATCCATGCCCCTGTAGTGGGGGACAAATGTGGACTGGGGATGATTGTTAGTATATATTCTTCATTTTAATAAGGACCTGAATTCATGGCCGTAACCGGGGAGGGGGGGGGGGGGGGGACAGTTGTATTTTGTTTATCTCCCTACTATCTACTTTTGTCGATAAAAATTAAGAAAATAAACTTTTTGCCATCTGCAATACAATATACAACTTTTAAAAATAGCTATTTTATAATTAAAGATTTTATATAAAAAAAATTACCTATTTTAATTTATGTTTATTTGACTAGGTGCTTATAAAAATCTGAATACCCCTCCCCCCCCCCACCCACAAAAAAAGCTGGGTACGCCCATGCCAGAATTATTTTATTCTAGTATTTAATTTGTCTGTCCCTGACATTATGTCACGCCCAGATGAGTTTATTCATAAAAAAATTACTTTAACCAGCTGACAGTCTATAGTTAACGGAATATTAAAAGTAATAAATATCGTTGTTAAATAAATTTTATATTTCTAACGTAGACATATTATTATGAAATAATATGTTTAATTTTGTTTGTATTGTCGTTATTAGAATAAATATGATGTCACCCCTAGGCAATTAACAGTGATCTTCTTGTTCTGGTGCCTGGCATTATATCCTAGTTTCTTTTATCGAGGTTCACCTTCCGGCTCAGTCTTTTCCAAATCACCAGATCGTAAATTGCTTACTAATGAGTCATTTAGCTTTCATGTTTTGTTTTATGACATTCAGCCAACATTTCTCAAGACAATAACAAAGGTTATCGTGCAAAGACAGCAATAGCATAGTAATTATATTAGTATTAAACTTATTTATAATTAAATTATTATAATTTTTGTTGAATATTTTTAACTGTCATTGTCAGTGATAAGTTATATGTTACATGACTATAATAATATTAAATTGTACGTAATATGGAAACATGTAAAAAATTAAACACAAATGCAATACTCATGTTGAATATCTAAGTATTTTATTTATAGTTGAAATTATAAATGTGTACTGAAAAGAGACAAGATTATTTAATGGCTACTGTGCTCCAATCTGATAGTATGATAGGTCCCCACAATCACAAGCATCTTAAGATATTATATTAAGATCCAAGCTGTAGATGTTTAAATTTTCAGTAAAGTGAAAAGGCTAAAAGTTGAGGCATTGGGATCGTAACAGTAGATGTTCCGAGGCTAAAATTTAAGGTATTGCGATCAGAAATATCGGAACAGTGGAAGTTTCAATTTGATTTAGGCGAATAGGCTAAAAGTTGAGGCACCAGGATCGGAACAGTAGATATTCCATTTTGTAGTTAAACGAAAAGGCTACCATTCCAGGCACTAATTTTGAAATATATATTTTTACAATGTAATTACTACATTAGCCGTGGAATATTTATTGGTTATATTCTGATTATAGGATAGAATTTCACAATTTTATTATATTAACTAGCATTTTTATTTTTAAAATTTATATGAATTAGGACTGGTTTCATATTATATAAATACTTATATCGATGTTTGTGGATTGGATCCTTTCTGCATAACTATGTATATTTGCCTCGTTTCTTCTCTAAATATCTGTGGGCTACATCCCCTTTAACACAACCACGACATAAATATAATTTACCCCTCGTCATACCATAAATTAGGATAGCGTGATATGTTGTTATAATTTTTATTGTATTATTATTATTATTGTTATTTAAGCATCTTTGATTTAAGCTACACTCATTACGAAATAAGAAAAAAAATGTACACGGTTTTTTTACCATAAAATAAATTTCTAATTTATTACTTATGTAAAGTTTTAAGAGTGTTGTGCTTAAAGAGTGTTAGTCTATTATGAACATGCACGCCAAATCTTCGATTTCGTATTAGAATCCAAGGCACACATCTCTGACATTTCGGAATCATGTCCGTATTAATAATTTAATGATTAATTATCATACTCTTCAAACTGTGAAATAAAACATCGCGAGGAATCCTGAGATTCTATATAGCTGAGAGATTTACTCAAGAGCGTCTAATGGTGGTAATTCTGCGGTAACAGAACTTAACTAAATTTAGTCACTCTATCTTTTTCTAATGTCAAGCGCCAAAAAGAAATAGCTGCAATTTTGATGCTGTAAGTTTCGTTTAAACACGTTAAAATTAAAAGATTTAGACGCGATCTCGGAACATACAGACTAAAAATATGCAAAAACGCAACATTTTTTGAATCGTTTATCAGAAATGTAGGTTGGTAATCGCTATAAATGTTTGCTATCTCGTTTTGCTGTTTGACATTAGAAAAAGATAGGGAGAGACTAAATTTATTTAAATTCTGAAAGACGAATTAGCACCAATGTCTGCCCTAATAGGCAGACGTAGGCCTAATGTCTAACGTAGTGAATGATAGCCTAACCAGTCTCATTCTGCGAAGAAGCCCGAGTCCTACAGTGGTACAGTAAATGGGTTAATGATGGTGGTGCTAGTTTTTAGACAAAATTAAACATTAACCAAACGTCTCACCAAAATTAAAAAGACACGCGTAGGTATGATTATTATTTTACTATTATTATTATTCCTTTATTTATATTTTTTCTTATTTTTTACATTTATAAACATCTATATATAAAACTATAACATATATTTAAAAATATGTAAAATAGTCTTCCGCCGGCTTCGGGAACAGAATCCAAGCTACCGGCGGTCAGGGCTCCGGAGACAGAAACCTCCTCACAATACGTGCCGTGTCGAGGAGCACCGCCTTCTGTATCAGACCCTTGACCCAACCACAACGCAAGCCTCTTAAGATGTCGATCTAGGCTTTTGACTATTGGCCCATTTACTGATACGATTATCGGCTATTATTATATTATTATGTTTGTCAAAGAACATAAATCTCGGGCCAATAGTGACCCGGACTTATAAAGCATGCATGGGGCTGAAACCAAGACGCAGAGGCCCTTTTGACGATTTAATATATGTAATGTGACACCATCCGACGATTATCACTGTGTGCACTATATGAATGCACGCAAGGACAAGCAGTGCTATTATATTATAGGAAATAGGGACTAAAAATGACTGGGCTATTGGGTTGATATGCTAGTGCACAGGGTACGGGGACTATGGCGTCTGCCCGACACAATGTTGAAAACACGGATAAAATGGGCAGACGGTGACTCGCCACTCTGACACATTAATGCCCCCCCCCCCCCAAACGGTCGCACGCAAGGAGCGACAAGAGGGCAACATTTGAAGAGTGGCTTAAGGGCAGAGAGGTGTCACTGGGCTTTAAACTGTACGATCACTTGCACCCTCAGAGGAACCCATCAAGTACTGCCCACTCACCACTTACGTTCCACATCCACCCTCGAGCATAATGCTCTCGCGACCCTATTCTGGCCGACCAATGAAGGCAAGCCATAGGTGGGGGATCTGTTCCTGGTCAGTTTTCACTCTAGCCGGCCGGTTAAGGCAAGCCGGAGATGAAGAACAGGATCTTCCCCCGGGATTCGGGTCCGCGTGTTCGCCACACCCAACAGCTCGCCACAAGCTGCCCTGCGGGCTTATTATTATTATTGTTGGAAATCATAAAAATCTTTTATAAAATTTGTGTATACTACACGCAATGGTCACAAAAATTGTCATACAAACAATTGTCATAAAAACTTAAAAGGTTTTTATGACATGTGTTGTTATATATCTACAAACTATTTTATAATTTGTCATATGGGAGGTGCCAAGGTCTCACTAATAAAATTCTATCACGTAATAATCAATTTATCTGTTGCAAATAAAATATTTCATTTCATAACATACGAAAGTTAATATTTCACTATGGTACTAAATAGTGGCATCATCATTATCGTGTTTCGATCAAATATGATAAGTTTAAGAATTTACCAAACGGCCTGTTACAACGATTTCTAGTTTAGTAAGTTTATATACAATTTCAACAAATTGCGCCGTTTGATAATTTATTAATATTTCGTATGTAGCGACACAGTTTGTATGTAATTCTATTTTGCTTAGTATACAAAACATTGTAACCTAAATTGTAGTAAAATTTTCTTACTTTAAAAACTTCGAGGCGTTAGAGGCGGTTCGGGATCCATTGTGGATGTCCTACCGATGCCCCTCAATGTCTTATCCCACCTCTTATGATCCTCCGTGATCCGGAAAGCCCCATGTCACAATAGCCTGGATACTCCTATCTAATAAATATGTAGCAACACACATTGGTGGTATTTTTGCTGCTACTAAACTTAGCTAAATTTAATTTCTCATGTCTTTTTCTAATGCCAATCACCAAAACTAGTTAGCAATAATTTTGGCGCTGTCAGTTCAGTTTAGACACGTCACAATTAAGTTCTACATACAAATTTAAACATGACCTCGGAACGTGACGACTAAATATATGTAAAAACACAACAGAAATGTATGTCGGTACTCGTTAAAATTGTTGCTGTCTCGTTTTGGTGTTTGACATTAGAAATAGATAGGGAGAGACTAAATTTAGTTAAGTTCTGTTACGGCAGAGTTACCACAATTGTATGTAATTCGATTTTGCTTACTAAATAAAACGTTACACCGGTTATACCGGGCGACTCGATATGTTCTCACGCCATTCGCCTCCTGTCATTTGTATAGTCAGTACACAATAAAGGGTACCTACCATAGAACCGACGCAATATTTCATTTAACTGCGAATAGCCTCCTGACAACTTACGAACCTCCCCACACGGGAGGCCCCGACGAGATTCACACCTTCTGATACTACCACTTTGGAACCGACTGGGGGTGTTGGTTAAAGGAGGTCTTCGTGGTGAAAGGAATTATCTTGACTCCACGGTAGCTACCCCTTATTGTGTCCTGTCTGTACAGACGTCGGGTGGCCATTGGCGTGATAACGTATCGAGTCGTCTGCTTACATCGTTTTGTACAGTAAGCAAAATTAAAATATTAATTAATATTAATAAGTAATTTAGTAATAATAATAATATTGTGGACAGTCACACACATTGATATTGATCTAGACCCCAAATTAACATTCCCCGTATCTTGAGTACTAGACAATAATATTTTAGATAAATACTAATACAAATATAGATAAATACAAAAACACGTGGTCCATGGCCCGTATAAACGTTTTATGTTTACCCCTACTGGGTTCGAACCCGGGGCTCATTGGCACAGAAAGTAGTGTCACTGACACTGTGACTATATACATATATAGATAAAAGCTCGTATATATAATCCAAAAAATCCTTCTTTTTTGTCGCTTACGAAGGTAGCTAAGTTTTACATCTTATTACTTTTCAAAATACTTTCTATTTTAGATTGTATATAAGTTGTTGATAAAACTAATACAAAAATTGAGTGAATTACTCTATTAGTGTGTAGATAAACTTAGATTTGTCTTGGTTAATAACTGGAAATAGTTTGACATGTTTTTAGGAGTTACTATCAGCGACAATCTATTCCGGAAGACACATTGATGTTAAGTCAACGGTCTTATGCAGTGCACTATATGTCGATGGAAAAAAAACAGTATATTGTTTTATTAATTTTATTCGCAAAGATTTAATTTTCCATGACTGTCAAAAATTCAAAAATTGCGCCATCTATCGAGGATGCGTGGTACTACAGTCGCCACTATACTATTAAAGTTAAAAGAGTAAACGAAATAAGCACAAAAAATGCTTTAATAATAACCGAACAAAATTATTTAGTTGTTATATTTTATATGGCGTTTAGATTAATGATTTGCCGAAACGAATAATTGATACGACAGACTGATATATTTTATCATTTTATTCGCTCAACCTTTTTTAATGCCATCTGCTGGCAGACAGAGGAACAGATAGGAATTATTAATCTCCTAATTTAAAAGTCCCTCTGTTACGAATTTTTAGTTTATAATCAGGACCTATGGGTCGTTTTCTATTAAAAGCTTTTTTAAATTTTCTTTAAATAGGTCTATTTATCGTCCGTAACTTTTTAAGATCTTCTATCTCCATCATAGAAAGTTACGGACGATAAATAGACCTATTTAAAGAAAATTTAAAAGAAGCTTTTAATAGAAAATGCATATAATTACATAATGAATAAATTTTTTACTGATAATATATCTTAAGATACACATAACGTCCGTTTTCTGACTATCAACGATATTACTGATTCCTTATGTAGTTCAAAAGCTAATGCATCATTATTATTCTCGGTCACTTCCTAATTAGGAGGAGCATTAGGCTATATAGGCCATATATTATACCAAGCAAATCCAGTGGGAATTGGTAAACTTCACACACCCATGCGGATGCAGGTTTCCTCACGAAGTTTTCGTTGAGTACATTGGTGTCTACAATGTAGACCGTACTGAAATTGAATTAATTCAGTCGTGCGGTAGCTTTTGATTGCGAGTCTGGCAACACTAGACTATTAATCTACATACATACATACACACACGCCGATATCCTATAAGGGTAGGCAGAGACCTTAGTATATACTACATACATACAATGACGCCTCTTTCCCATAGGGGTAGGCAGAGACTACTTCTTTCCACCTGCTACGATCGTTCAATGTAGCAGAGTGGCTATCCGCTGCCCATATTTCGCCCCCGCGGGCAACGAGACGTGTCGGGTGGCGAACCACGACGCCACCATTTTAAAAGGTTAAAAATGTTAAAGTTCCTCATTGCGTTCCCGCGACATAATGTAGAGGAATGGAAAAAGGATGAGGTATAAAAGGTGTATTAATAACTATTAATCTAATGTATAAAGTTTGTCATTATGTTATATTAAAAAAAAATTAATAGTATCGCTATAGACTGACAGAGTATGGCGACGCTGTTTAAATGCTGTGTAATTTACCGGAGTCTTGGCGGCAAAACGAGTGAAGCACCACTTTAAGTTTTATTTTAACCATTAGTTTATTGTGATGTTTAATATATAAATTTGGTGTTATTTTGTGCATTAATCGTCAATAGTCGTGAACAATATTGAAATATTGGAATAAAACTGTGACTAACATAGCTTAGTGACTGTATTTTTTAAGGCAATTAGCCTGTGGATATTCTTGCCCAAGCAATGTGTGGTGACCTTCGGATTGGCGTCAAAGATCCCAAAAAGCAATAAAATGTGATACATCAGCATTTTATTGTTAGATAGATGAAATAAATAATATATATGTATATTATGTACGGTTGAAGGATATGTACCCATGATTAAGAACAAATAATAGAAGAATGTACTTTAACGTATAAAGCTTATTAAATGTCATATAAAAATAATTAATATTATATAGCGATAATATAGACTGGCAGAGTATGGCAACATTGTTTATGCTCTATTTTTTTTTGTTATACCAATGTTCGCAATAATTTGCATTTAAGTTTAAATAATGTATGAATTGTTATTAAAACTGGGAAGTAATCATAATTAAATTTTCTATTGTTGTCTTATATAACGCAATTGGCAAAATAGTTAATAATCAAAGTTATAAATAAGAAACACATTTGAATGTTTTGTAATCGCCATACTCAGTAACGATATTATAATAATTAAGACAAATTAGACGGCCTTAATAATAATGACTGAATACAACATCACACAATAATGTAATGTTTCTAGGTACACAAACAATTTCAAGTGGTTCATGGAGTTTTGTAATTACGATGAAACAGAGAAACTTACGTACCTTGAGAACACTACTTGTTTAGGCTACCATATAATAACATAGAGGGTGGGAGACGTTGAAATCAAACATGAGTATAGAATATAGACTTCTTTAATATTTGTAATTTTTACATCCCGGAATCTGAAACAACTTGCTATGCTATTAATAAATTGTCCATATAAAACAATATTTTTAATCTAAAACAAGCGTTTAAAACAATAGACTCTGACACACGAATCATGAGCCTGAAAGATAGTGATACATTTAAAAAAATTGGCAAATTAATACTTTTCATAATATAAATTAAAAATTTTATGATATAGAACAATATTAATAATTGATCATTAATCCATGATATAAATTCAAGTATCAATATGTATTTTCCTCACTATATTCAGTAATACCAGGGCTGGTTTTTTTTAAATTGCCGCTATTTTTCAGGCTCGTGATTCGTGCGTCAGACTATATCAAATTACACACACACACGGATTATTTTAATACCATCACACCATACGTATCCTCTACAGAACATCTCATTTTATTTTTATAGATTTCGTTGTCTTTCGATACAAGCGCATCTATATGAGGTGTCTTCAGCGACTGCTTTTAATAATCCAATGTTATTATAAGTCACTGAATCTCTGCGTTTGTTATTTCTGCGCATACCGCTTTAAATGATCGGACACATATTTCAGACAAGATAATTAATAATAAAGATGATTGTCATGGTGATTTAGCGTTTGGAAATTTAATCATAATAACACCTTACAGAAAAGATCATCGATATAAAAATATTCGAATATAGTTGATATTTTTGAAGTTATACATACTCCTTTAGGCGCGTTAGGAGAAAATGGAGAGTGAATATTGACGATGCGCGTGCATCGTGCAACGAGAAATTCACATAATGAAGTTAGTCGTGAAGTTGGCCACGAACACGCATATATACGAATCAGCTGACAGTTTTATCTATACTATTATAAAATTGTTAAATGTCAAATTTTGTAAATCAAAGATATTTAACAAAAAAAAACTACTCAGAACAACTCATTAAGGGCTTCTGAAACAAAATACGTCTGGTTGTTTATTTGTTTGTTTGTTCGAGCTTCATGCTAAAACCAGCGAGTAAATTTTGGTTAAACTATAACAGTCTTAAAGGTATTATTCCGACTTAAATACTGCGGCATGTTTCATCAAAATCGGCTTAGTAGAATTGAAGATACAGCTTGATTCTTGTTTTAGTAGTCGCCATTAAGGTACGAGAGCTCAAGTAAGAAATGTTTTTTAGGTTTTTTATTCACACTATAACAAATCACGTGGGTGGAACCGCGGGTAAAGGTTAATATGTTTAAGATTGTAACAGTTTGAGCAAAATCTACCAGCTGGTTTTTGCGTGAAGCCCGAACGAACAAACATCGACACATTTGATTTCAGAAGCCCTTAATTAGTCTGTCTGAATAGTTTGTTTTTAAATATTTTTGATTTTTGAAAATTTGACATTTAAAAATTATTATAAAATTTTATTATTGTATAGATAGATAATAAGTCAACTAGATATGTAAGCGCTTTTACAACGCGCGTTCAAGATCGCTCGAAATTCAAAACTTTAAACCAAACACACATTGTGTTAGAGTTCATGCGTTAATGTATTATAATGTCATTAACGAGTAAATATATGTTAGCATTTTTCAATTTAGCACTTTTATAACGCGCGTTAAAAAAGCACCCATCTATGCAATGTATATATAAACCACATATGTATGTATAAACCCCTTTAATGAACGGTTTTATCTGTGATGGTGCAGTGGAAGTGTAAAGCGACAGGTTTACATAAGAGATATATATTTGGTGTAGTTAGTTTTAAGCAGTTACAAGATTTACCAAACACGAGTTTATAAGTTAATGCAGCTAGTCGTATATTTAATAAACATCTAAAAGTATCGTGTTTGTTGTAAAGTTACTGTTTGAAGATATAAGAAATAAAGAGAAAAAAATATTTTTAATTTTATTTCATCCTTTGTCCATATTCGTCCTCACTACAGGGTTACGACCTCCCCTGAACAGAAGGGGATTAGGCCATAGTTTACCGCGCTGGCCTAGCATGGGTTGGTAGATTTCACACATTAATGCGGGCATGCAGGTTTCCTCACAAAGTTTTCCTTCTCCGTTAGTACATTGGTGTCTACAACGTAAACCGTGCATAAATTAGAAATAACTCAGTGGTACAGAACCGAGATCCACCCTACGACCTTACGATCGCAAGCCGTGTCTAGAACCACGTTATTACGATGATTGTGAATATACTCGTACAAGCTATTGATTAAAAGAAATGAAGGATCTATTTGGATGTAACAAATATTTTATAAATGACATAATTAGATGTTTAATTATGCAATATTTTATTTAATTTAGTTTTGTATTTAATTAATTCCACATCATCCCAGTGGAGAGTTACATTGTCGAAAAATCTGGAAGGAAATAATAATTATGTGAGTTACGCAATAACTGTACATTGTCAAATTAACACTAGATTCTATATAATATAGATATAGGCCTCAATGTCTTGATTTGATATCATCATAATAGAGTAATATAACATTTCGACACTTATAGAATAACTAGCTTATGCCCGCGGCTCCGCCCGCGTGAATGTCGGTTTTCCGCAACATGGGATATCCTGATACAATCATAAATATATATAAAAAAAATCTAAGAACCACTTTTACTTGACCTCTCGTACCTAAGCGGCGGCTACAAAAACAGGGATCAAGCTGAATTTACAATTCTACTGGACCGATTTTGATGAAACATGCTGCATTACTTTCCAACTTGCTAGACAAACACTGTGATAGCTCCTCTAATATACTTGATATAAATATAACTTGACACTCAGGAATAATGTAGCTTTCTATAAGTGATTTTTTTTAATTTGATAGAAAACACGTTTTAGAACCTTGTTTTGGTAAAAAAAAAATCGCCGCTTCGCAATCCCGATCGAATTATCTCGAGTGTAGAGTTAGACTTTTTTAGCGCGCTCCAATTTACTCGAGCGCACACGATATTGATTGATTTTCAGACGCGGATGCCTAATATAGTTTCCCAATACAAATATACTTCGAATAATTGTAACAACACTAATTTAGTTTCATAGTTTACATATCATGTACCCTTTTGTAGTAATAAATACAATCCGTATATTGATTAAATATACCTACACAAAAGTACTGTGTGCCGGCATAATGACAGCGTCACTCCATGTCTTCCTGTGGATGTTGTGAGAAGCAGCTAAGGATTGTACCAGGATGATGGGCAGCAGTGTTATCCTGTTATTCAGTCAAAATCTACTGCGATCTCCGAGACTCCTGTTGAACGTGGAGATTAAAACAAATCTTTCTTTCACTGTTACATTATATGTGGAAGGCCTATATCCAGGACGTGGATAGCTTCAGACTGAAAATGATGAACCTCACCTGGTCTGTATATCATCGAGGATCCGTTTCTCGTGATCAGTCAGGCCTTTATCAAGGACATCCATGGTGTCTCTGAGCTGTTCAACGTTGTAGAAACCGCATACATTAGTGTCAATATCAGGCAGATTGAGGGTGAACCAGGTAGCGAGGCGTGCCAACTCCACGTTCTGTGCCTGAGTTTGAAGAAATAATCTGAGAAAGGCTCTAGTACCGCGAGCGTTTCATGAAACCGTTTGAGGGATTGTAATTCAATCCATGTCAAAACTGTTGAATCGATTTGGATAAAATTCGGTTATAAAATAATGTTCAGGAATGAGATGTTGGGTACTTTTTTATAAATGTCCGTATATGGAAATCATGTATACAGCAGTATAAAATGAACTAGGTTTCATCCACGGCTCCGCCCGTATATTGATTTTCGCGATAATTTAAAATCCACCAAATTATTGGGTAGATTTACAAAATAATATTAAGTACCCACCTATAAAAATGAAAAGTACTATTTATCTACTGACCGTACAGTACTACAAACGCAAAAACGTCTCTAAGCTGAATCGACTGTAGGTGTGCATGTTTTTAATGAGGATTCGACTTCGAATTGGTATTGAAGGAATGCCCTTAACGTACTAATAACACGCGAATGCTCTCTACCTTGCAATAATCAGAAGCATTGTTGCAGATAACTTTGATGTCGTCGCTGGCGGGGTGCCACGGCTGTGGGCCCTTGTTCGACAGGAGACCCATCCCGGTAGCCGCCGCATTAATCACACCAACTCCTTCGCTCTAAAATATACGCACGAATCGTTTCAATCTCCAAACGTTTTTCACTTGTTATTCGCCATGTTTTTCTTTGAAGCATTCATACCCACAGTGGTCTACCACAGTGGTCACCTAATTTGTGTATGAATGCTTTAAATCAGAGGTTCCTAGACTTTTTTCTCATAGACCACTTTCAAAATTTAGCTGGTTCCGGTGGACCCCCTGCAGCTACGTTTCTACCATATTCCCAAAACTCGGCAAAAAATGTGAAGATTAGATCTAACTATGGAAATTTGCGTCCGCCAACGTAGACCCCAGTCGAGTCTCCCGTGGACCCCTGGGGGTCCACCTGAACCACTTTGAGAAATAAGGCTTGTAAGCTGAAGCTTAGTAAGCCGATAGGAAAATCCAGCCCCGCTTTTAATTATATCAGTGATTCTTATTACATCTTTTCTCATTACGGATTTTATCTCCCAAGGAAACTTCGAGCATAACCTTTCTCTTAATCGCTGTGCGACCTTGACCTTTCTTAAGAGGCCCACAGTCAGTGGCCATGTCTTGGGTCCGTAGATCATCAGTGGTAACGCGGACTGTTAAACACACTGGTTAGGACTCATATATCCTAGTCAAGTTTAATCGTAGGTAGATGCTACCATTAATCTATTAAAATTTCGCACATTGCTTCACTCTGAATGTGCCTCTATTTTTTTTTAAACACCGCCCGCATTATGATTAATTCCTGTGTCGTGGGCACTTTACAAACATTCAAATAACGGAAACACAGAACATCCAGACTCAGTACAACAATTTGTGGTTAACACAAAGTTGTTGTCCCGTGTGGGGATCGCACCCATAACACTTGACAACGCAGTGGAAAAGTGACCACTTAAACCACTGCACTATCCGTGCAGTATTGTTACATTTATAAGACTAATGGACTATATACGTACAAGTACTCAGGCCGAATGGCACATATATGGGCTGTAACTTTGCACCGGTGTAAAAAATCTTTTTTTTTACTTTACTCTATTATCTATCTATACTATTATTAAATTGCTATATGGCAAATTTTCAAAAATCAAAGATTTAAAAATAAACATATCGACTAATTAAAGGCTTCTGAAACCAAA
>WUAW01029493.1:14122-26613 GCA_017165845.1 Thaumetopoea pityocampa | reverse complement strand
TATATATATATATATATATATATCCAATTTTCTTAGTTTTGACTAGGTTTATCTTAGTTTTTATTTATTTTGATTCACTGTTGGATCTTTATTTAATCTTAAGAACTTTGAACACTGCGTTATTATATACCGCAAACCTTGAAAACACTTTACGGTTTATTATAGAATCGACCGCATTTGTTTGCATTTTGTTGAAACACGGAAATTTCTTTTATACGAAGTTTTACTTTTCTTTTTTTTTAACAACAGCTTGCCAGAATCAATTATATCTTTTTATATCTTCTGATTTAGTATTACCGTGACCTAAGTCAGGGTTATGTTTAAATAGAAGGTGTAATTTTTGGGCGCGTTCATATGAACTAACCAACTAATCAACTAACCAGCTATTGTTTGACGTCGTCCTAATGGTCACCACAATCCTTGCGAGAGCTACTGATATTCAGACAGCAATTGGGACTTACCGTTACATGCCCGTTACCCTCACCATGGGGTATGCGTAAGCATTTGTAACTACTGTGAATGATAGTTACATCTAGCGGCTTTGAGCTGCTTGATGGATACAAGGGATGGTCCACGACGTTGATTAGGTTATTGGTCATCTAGGCGGGGGTCGACCCACACCACACTCTCTGTTTCGTTGACGTCGAACACTTAAGAATTGCAATATCAATCGGTTCTGTGAGCTATGTGCCTCCATCATTGCCACTTGCAATTGCCACTTTTAACTAGTATTAATAGTTTACTTTTTCGTCATCGCATTTTAGGCTGGCACTAATTCCGCTTTATTGTGCCAAGTTCATTAATCATTTGAAAATATATCATTAAAAACTTTTTTTCTTATACGCGCCATAATGATCATACGTCGAAAATGTATGTTACGTATTAAGCGGGAATATATCGTATTATTATTTTTTTGTGTCACGCTGATATAATAATAGTGTCACTCCATCTCTTCAGAATACATCTACTCTATTCGAAGACGCCTGCCAAACATGGAGATTATGACAGATATCTCTTTTTAAGGAGAGCCATGCTTAGCAGTCGACTTCCACGGGGTGATGACAATAATGAAATAATGATGATTTTATATTAAAAATAAAATGGTAGTGAAGGGGAAACGTCGGTCGCAAAACCTGGCTACTTTGGCGTCTTAAGGTGCTGGAATGGCGACCTATCTAATATTGTTGTAAAAAATAGAATATACTTGTGTGTGAGAGACTTAGAACTTTTTTAAGTGTGGAAAATACCGCTGTGTCGAAAGCAAAATATAACGGTTATGTCGGGCTTGCATTCCCTAAAATCCATACAACATCCATTTTGTGCCATATGCCCGGCCGCGGGATTCACACGAGTATATTTCCACGGCAAAGGCGAGCTAGGTTTGTTTGCTAACGGGGGTCGTTTTTTTTGCAGGGAGTCTGGCTCTCTACCCCATCATGAGCCTGCTATAGATATATCGACGCAGAGCCTTTGCCATTGCTCGCAAGCCGACTTTCAGAATGGACGAAGATCATTGTTGGCGTATAAAGTGAGCATAAGCCCTCGTTGCCTCTGACAGGGGCGGTTTGCACTGAGTGTCTATCGTTCATGCTTTGCCATTTCTTTTACGGTTACAACTTCTTTACAAAGTGCAGAAAATGCCTGTCATGTACTTACACTCTCGACCATGGCTGAGATCACAGTCGGGAGTGAAAGCTCCCTCCAAGTTGTGCAAGCAGGTGGCTTCACTCGCAATCCAGATTACCACAAATATGTGGAGCACTGTGTCTTCTGGGGTAGTACAGCATTAGATTTCCTTTATTTCCTCTTGGCTGATTTGGTACGGACACCATTCGGAGCAGTTTTACCCGGACTGCACCTGTATTAGACGATATGTTACTCCTCATGCCACCGCTTGATCCACCGCTTAGCGCAATCATAACGATGACAGACTTAGCACTTTTTTTTTTCTTATTTAACCATAATTATATACATATGTACAAACTAGACTTAGCACTGGAAATCTTTAAAAGTAACCTCACGAACCAAACTCAGCGAGAAAATATTATAAGAAAGGGGCATACAAATACGTCGCACATCTATTGAGTACGCTGGTAAATATTCAGACAGTAGACGTACGCGATATCAGCGGAGTCATTAATGCGTCATCGCGCTTCTAGAAGTACATTAGACTAGGCTCTTTTCTTAAAGTCCTCATACTGTGAGGGAAAACTGCCGATGGGAGTCCGTTCATCTTAAAGTTTAATTGTACGGGACAGAAAACGTATAACGTAGTCTAATGCCGAGTATCCAGTATGAATAAAACTACTATGAATAGCGCCTTACAAAAAAATATTATCTTTCACGAACACTCATTGCAAGGCGCTATACATGTGTGAGTAAAGCGGCGATAGCCTAATGGTATATAACCATTGTATGTATGTCAAGCCTTAGATTTCGAATTCGATTCCAAGACATGCATCTCTGACTTTTGAAATCATATGTGTATTAATAATTTAACAATTAATTATCATCGATGGTTAGGAAATCTGCATGTCTGAGAGATTTCCTCGACGCTATGTGAAGTTTGTAACCCTGAGGGGGCGCGGTGGAGACCCGTGCCCTGTAGAGGGACAGTGTTGAGTTGATGGTGATGATGACAAATTTCACCTAATTTTAACTGAAAAACAAAAAAAAAATATCTTACGGGAAACAAGAGTCCACCCATTTCATTTTTTCTTGTAAATAACTCATATTACATAGACAGGAGTATTTATTATTTTTTAGCAAAAATTCTATTCAAATTATATGAAAGTAAGTGTTGAGATACATTTTGTTTTATCATAATATCAAATTAAAAATCAAATAAACTAACATTAAAATTAATTATATTGAGTAGTATAACAATCAGCTTATATTATTTGTGTAGCAATGACATCACGTTGACCGATATTGATATTCTGATCACTGATGTACGAGTATTGATCAGTCAGCCCATCCCCTCCAGAGGGGAGGTCCGTGTCCTTGTAGTAGGTACGAATATGCACTGGGTTTGACAATGATGATGTTGATGAAGATACTTGTAGATAGATGAAGAACTATTAGCCGGGACCCACCGTTAAACAATTTTATTTGTGGTTAAGTATGTTAGAGCTATGCTCGCAGTATCGAAATAATGAAATTTTCAAAAGTAATTACTAGTCACCAATATAGCTTAGCTTAAATAATGAAGTCGAAGATTCAGTAACTAGACATACAGCTCAACCAATGATCAATCTCCGCCAACGACAAATTAAAACTGCAGATAATAGGTCAATCCAAACGGCTCATTACCGTTGAGAATGGTGATAATTAATAGTCTGTAAACCATAATCTGGTTTACAGATTCTATGATGGTTTATAGATTATACCAGATTATTTGTTTTCGACATATCATACGAAGTTGACAATAAAACTACCAGAACCTAATTCGTACTAACGCAAATTGTACATACAAAGAGCTACTTTTTATTTATCATTATGTCGTTACAAGGTTTCTTCAAATATTAGGGTTGTGGTAAACTGAGAATATGAAGAGATGTTCTTATTCCGATTGACCGACTTCGAAAAGAGGGCAGTTTTCAATATGATTTTGTATATACATGATACAAAATTAACAGTGCTGTAAATTTCGTACTATGCATAGACAAAATGAGTAAATATTTTATTTTTAATTATTGCACCAATGAATGCAACCCTAGCACTAAGAATACATTAGGAGTAGGTATGCCACACAATAGCAAACTAGGGTATAAAAGCATTAAAATTGATTGAAAATGTAGTCTTGGCTTAGAATAAGGATTCCTATTGTATTCTCATGTTTCGTTTTCCTGACTATAGTGATTGCCTATAATCTTCTTTGCCTGGGTTCTTGTTACGTGATTTACAAAAGGTAGCTCCAACAAAGCCCTTATTCTATAAAATATTTTCCTTCTTTGAAATAACGAATAGGAATCATTATTTGTTTCATCATCATCATTTCAGCCCGTAGCTGTCCACAGTTGAACATAGGCCTCTCCAATCGAATTCCAGCGCGACCGGTCCATAGCCATCTGCATCCAGCGAGACCCAGCGATCCTCAGCAGGTCGTCGGTCCATCTCGTAGGTGGCCGTCCCACACTGCGCTTGCTAGTACGTGGTCTCCATTCAAAGACCTTTTTGCCCCATCGACCATCCGATCTAGTATAGATGCCGCAGTACTTAAATCGGAATAATACCTTTAAGACTGTAATAGTTTGATCAAAACCTATCTATTGATTTTTGCGTAAAGTTCGAACAAAGAAATAAACAAACAAACATCGATGTATTTGGTTTCAGAAGCCCATAATTAGTCGATCTGAGTAGTTTCTTTTTTAATTTCTTTAATTTAAAAAAAAATTACATTTAACAATTTTATAATAGTATAGAATCGCACTCCTGATAAAGTACACGCCTCTGCACTGGAGACTCTACTGGATGAATTTAGTATGTATTTTGAGCACTACGATTGATATTTATATATTAGATCGAAGTGTATTAAAAATAGATCATACTTGAGTTATATTACTGTATTGATATATTGACGTCGGCGGTTGAAGCGTCCCAGGTCAGTAAGAGGCATATAAAACGTTGCCAACAGAAGATTAACACAGACAATAATAAATCAAATTGCTAAGTATAGAGTGTGGCTAAATATATATTCCCACAACTAAAATGGGAACACGGAGATACCACATTTTTTATATATCGCTCATCTAATAGAACAATGACGTAATTACATTTTTGCAATTTATCAGAAGAAGCGTTTCAATTTAAAATTGGATTATACCCTTTTTGTAAATCATATCAATTGTCATGATTTTTCATAATTTATTTATAGATTAATAATTTGAGCATTCTCGAAAAAAATCCATATTAAACAACAAATCATCCAAATTAAACATAAAATAAAACTTTTTTGCAATTACGTCATTATTCTATTGGATGAACGATATATTTATCATAATGTGCCAATGAGTTTATGTTACATTACAAAGTTATAATTAAATAAGAACTATTAGGATGATAGTAAGTAATATGTTTAATAGCTGAAGTGCTAGCACGTTATCGGATCGAAGAACGGTTAGGTCCTAAAATGCTGGAATTACGATTTTGAAAGCGTTATAGAGGTGCACCTCCCGACTAAATGGTAATTAACGTCTGAGTAACCGGGGAAAATCGTGATAGCCCAGTGATATAATCATACCCTCTAAGTCCTAGACATATAACTCTGACTCTTCGAAATCATGCAGGTATTTCATTCCCAGTCCACATTCGACCCTAATACAGTCCACCACACTGGCTTAGTGCGGGTTGGTAGACTTCACACACCCATGCGGGCATGCAGGTTTCCTCACGAAGTTTTCCTTCTCCGTTGAGTACATTGGTTTCTACAATGTAGACCGACCGTACATCAATAATAAATAACTCAGTGGTATGGGACCGCGAACGAACCTACGACCTTTTGATCAGGAGCCATATCTGGCACTACTGGACCACCAATGTAGGTGCTTATTAATAATTACCACTTCATATTCACGTTAGGCGGCGAAGGAAAACATCTTTAATAAACTTGAGATATTTTCGAAAAAAGCATGTGAACTACAAACAAACTAAAATTAGGACAGCTTGGTGGTTTATGGTCTAAGTTTGATTCTGATAGGGCACCCGTATCTAGCAATGGGGTAGTAGATGGGTTCGTGATAATATACGCCTATTTGACCGTAGTAGATGTGAACCGCTAGCAAGCGGTTCACATCTACTCGGAGTGACAATCATCAGGCGCCTATGTCAAATAGTGGTCAGATTTCGGCTCATATGGCGATGAAACCTATCAACTATATAGGCTATGAGCATGTGAAACTCATTTTGACTATTAAATATGGAGGAATAGATTAATACTACACAAATAAATGAAATTAATTAGATTAGTTACTAGCAACTAAAAAGTCCCAGAAAGAACTTTATTTTTCAATTTGCTGGCATAAAGCAAGAGAACGATTGTGAAGGTTAACTTGAGTTAAAAATAATTATATAATAAAATTATTTTCTATTCATAAATAAAACAGGGAAACACGTTACGTTTTATTGTATTCAAATATAAAATAGACATCAACCTCGATCATTGTACATAGACAAATGCAGGGATAAACTATCTAGCAAACTTATCTACTTCAAAATAAAACTCACAGCGGTCTGAAAGAGATTCAGAGCACAGACCAGTAAGTAGAAGATAGTAGAATAATTTTTTTTAGAAAGTGACTTGTTTCTTTTCCCTTTCGGCTCTGACGGTGACTTTCGAGGCGGTAACAGTTGATTCCGAAGTGTCTGAGTCGGCGACGAATGCTCTGAGGCGAGCAGCGCGCTTCTCTCTCGCCGCACTTCTTTCACTTAACTCGTTCATCTCATCCTCTAAATCAGTTAAACGAGCTCGAGTGACTTTTGCTCGCTGAGCTGCAGCGCTTTCATCGTCAGCAGATTTCAATGATGTCCACTTTGTGAGTGAGTTTTCATCGTTGAGTCTGCGAGCGATACGTTTTTCTGTACGCTCCTCGTTTTCCTGAAGTGCCCTCCTAGCTCCACTGACTTCGGACTTGCCGAGTCCGACACTCTCAAGTATTTTGTCAGAGATTCTCATGCGATTCTCGATGCTGGCGACGTTGTTGTCGAACTCAATGTCCTCAGCAAAGCGAGAAGATTTCTTACCAGCGCGCAGACGCCTTAGTGACTCTGTTATCTGAAAAAGAAGGTGATAAGAGTATTAGATTTCAATGTAATGTAAGATTGCGGATTATGCAAAAAGTTTGTTACAAATAGTTTGCCATCAGTAAGTGGCCGATGTGTGTAAGAACTATCTGTGTGTTTCGGGGATGTACCAAGATAATAGGTAACAGCGATAACCTGAGATTCATTCAATGACTACTGTGATCTTCAAGACGTCTGCCAAACGGGGAAATTACGGCATCCCTCCCTTTTCAGCAGTGAACTTTTACGGTCTGATGGCGATGATGGAAGCAGCCTATATTATTTGGAATTATTGAATTTAATACGAGATGGGTAAATCAAATAGACTTTTCTATTTACTCATTTTACAGAAAAGCCACGGTGTTTTTTTCTATTAAAAACGCAACAACTCGTTTAACTATAACAAGATATTCAAAATCTGTGTACGGCTGAAGTGACTATGTCATTTGGATTGACAGTCCTATCATCTCTAGTGGTCTGCGAGCTATTTCAATATTGATTTTGATGACTCAGCACGTGGATTATTTGTTGGTGCTTTTATATACACAGTTAATATTAACATTTATTTATACGATCCAACTGTTATTAAATATATCGTGTATTTTTAATATAAACTAATCATGCTGAACCGATAGTGTATTTGACAGTAACAACACGACAGTTGCCAATTATAACATCATCTAAAACACAATATTTTAATGAGAAACTGATGAAAAACAGAAATCAATAAATACAGAATGCACATTTCATTTAATGATTTATTTATTTATTTACACTTCATACATAAAACATGTACAGGCGGACTTAATGCCTTAGGCATTTTCTACCAGTCAACCTTAGAATAGTACACTACATAATGATCCTATATGAAAACTTTTAAATAACTTGTGATGCGTTCTAGCGGGGTATTTCCTATTATCTATCAATGGGTCTTATTAATTTGTCAATGGACCACCATTATTCAAACTGCGGTGGTCATCCAAACTTCCTTAATGACTTTATTTTGTCACGCGGGGATGTACTGAGGTTGCGTCAGAATTATATTGACCAAAAAATCCGCAATGGCGCACTGAGATCTGTGAAGCGCTTCGGGATCACACTATGATTTCTACAGTGTTCGGGGAAACACTGTACACCCCATGGCACTTCGAGATGCTCACGAGTCATATATGACGTCATGTTTCCCGGGGATCGTTTTAGAGGAATGCATAGGACTCTCAATTACTGCGGCCACGATTCACCAGACCTACTCTAATGCCTGACCTCATATAACCCATTTGCTTAGAAATACAAGTACACCACAGTTTGCGTGGGCGCAGCTTTCTGTTCTGTATGCATCACTTTCAAAAGGACGTCTAGAGTGATAACTTAAACGTCAAAATGAATATAAATTATTGGAGCAGACCTTATGTTTCGTTAAACAGACCTTATGTTTCCTTAAGAATAACCAAAGTCCCTATGCAGTAATGTATACATTTGTAATTCAGTATGATTATGTATAATTCGTACATATATATATTCGTATTTTATGATACCCATGTTCCCAAAACTACAAGCATTAAAGAACATAATACAGCACCGCCTCTATATTAGGATCGGAATGTTATTCTATCTCGAATAATGGTACAAGAATAAATCTATACATATTTGTTGAGATTCGAGAATAAATCTCAACAAATTTGTTGAGATTTATTCCCGAATTTTCAGTTTATTTCAGCGGTAACCATTTACCATTAGGTAGATTGCATGTTCATTTGCTACATCAGTTACATTAAAAAGTGAACGTAAACTATTGTTACCGAGAAGAAAAACTGTTTCGGGCGTCCTTTAGAAAATGTTCAATTGCGTTATATATAAAAATACAATACCTGATCCCTGAAAAAGAAATCTAAACGTGTTGTTCTTTAAAAAAAAAACGCTCTTGAAGAATTCAACAATCCTATATCGCTCCTGAGCTACATACGAGTATAGAAAATTTTGAAGGTCATCAAGAACCGTCGCTAGCAGATTCAACGAATTCCAACATTTTGAACAAGTTAAAATTTGTAAAGCCTTTAGTATTTTATGTGATCTAAAAGGTTATAGAGTAAATACCATAAACGACACGTATAATTAGTTTTAAAGGACTACGACAAAGTCTTTGTTTCGATTGAGACATCGGCGGTGCCCGCTCTCTTCAACAGTGTTAACGGTTTAACTAGGAACTTACTATTAGATCAGTTTGTTGGAAATCGCCACAAATTCAGTTCGTATACGGAACTAAAGCCACAAAACTATTTAATTCAGCACAGCATGACACGGAGAGATGTCATTTCTCAGAAAATTGGTGCCGGTCGCAAAACCGATGAACATTGGGGCCCTATAGTTGAATATAATTTATTGTTAAACGTTAATTTTTTGTGAGTTTAATCATCCTAAACGTTGAGACCTTCACTTTAAAGTTAAGTAAATGTTCATTAATATTTTATTGGATAACAAAGCCGGTTATCAAATTATCGATCGCTTAATAAACGATTGTATTTCAAATTGAATTACATTAGAAATTAATTGAAATTCAATGAGACTTGGAGCAGACAGAGAAATTCAATAGTTCACAGAGATAGGTACAGAGCGCAAGTTTAAAGGGGCGAGACAAACTATATCATGCATTAGCGTAGCTCGCCGGCATCAATTCCGCTTGTTAGTCCCTAACTTCAGCAAACTAATATTTGCTAATTAATTTGTCCTCTCTGTGAATCGTTGTGAATATCGCTTTTGTTTTGCTTTAATGATTTCTATTATATTATTGTATATATTGCCGTGTGGCACTTTGTGACACCTCATTATTAAGGGCGAGGCCCACGTCCAGCAGTGGACTTCCGTGGGCTTATTACATTGATGGTGACGATGGTAATATAGTATATTATTAAAGTATATTTTATTAAATTACATTATCGTAAATTCTAATTCTTTTAAAACTTCATGCATTACTATAAATAGACAATTAAAATCTTTATATCTTTTGCATTTTAGACTTTCAATTGTTTTTATATTGTTCTATTCTCCACATATTTCATTTATAGTCTTTCTCCACATTTTTCCTTATGATTTTTCTATGTCGTTTCGTTTTTTCATCGCTTACGTCCTGTGTTCTTTTTACCCATTCTTGGGTAACAGTCTGTGAATCTTCTGCTCCACTTGTTTTTTACTTGCGTGAATTGATCAATATATCTCCATTTTAAAATCCTATTATAGTTTTGACTGTTATCATGTTACCTTTATTTCATTCCTTATCTTCCTTCTATTTTTTTCTTTTTATTCCTAACATAATTCGTTCCACGACTTGTTGATATTCTCTTAAATTTGTTAGATTTTTTATATTTTAGGTGGCTACTAGTTATAATTAAATAATACATTCCTTGTTTTGTGATCGTTCAGTACAAAATACAGAACAAATATCCTTTATAAGATGGCAATGTCCTTTTTCTCATTTGATATGTTGCATCTTTTAAATATACATAAGTGAAGCAACATTCCTTTATTATTTTTGTGTGTTATCTGCGTCGGTCCGACGACTCAACCATTACATAATTTTAATTGTATTTATTATAATTTATTAATATAATGAACCCATGTTCAACAAGTCTTTTAATTTAATACAGTGATCAACCACATGTTTTGAATTAAATGCAATATTCATAGATTAATAATATTGTTGCGAACCGGGGTCCATAATAAACTGAAACAGTCAGTATTTAATTAACTGAATTGTACTAATCACAGTTCACGCTTAATGTTCAGTATTCACTGTATCCATCTACAAAATCACTTCCAGCCGAACGCCGCGCGCTTTTATAGGGCTGTGAAATATCTCGAAAAATGTTAAGAGTATCGTCTCTATATCTCTTAAATATTCCACATGTTAAGCTACGATACTTCACATGAGATGTCTCTAGGTTTTCATGAGATTCCACTATGCGATGACATATGGAGTTAGCTCTTCACTTTTTCCACTATGTGATAATAGATGACGCTGGAATTCATTTACTCGGCGCAACAGTATGTATAGATTTTATGATGGATAGGTTGAATGATGGATCAGCTATTGGATACATCTGTCATTCAATATTCTTCATTTTGTCTGTTAAAAATGGATAACAATAGTCAATAGTCAACAACATTTGAAGAAATCCAACGGCAACTTATTTAGTTTGCACTGCTACCAGTATATAATATACTTTATGTTTGACTAAATATGTTATTATCAAAAATGATCTATTTTATTCTATAGTTGTTCATTAACGTCTGCGTTTTAACCAAGAACAATCACCAATCAAGAGCAATGCAATCTTTCCAGCAGTAAATTGCTCCCGTTACTTTTGTATTTTTCTGAATAATAATTCATAATTCCAAAATTATGATCAAATAGTCAGTCTTAGAAGTTGAATTGAAATAGAATTACGTTAATTTCCTGAACATACACTCAAAAAATTTTGAGATAGCAGAGTACTGTTTTTTGGTTGGTAAAAAAAATTTGTTAGTCATAAACAATTTTACTTTTAATACGATTGATAACAATTCTTTGCTCATAATTAATGCAAAAAGGTTACGGTTAGTAACTATATTGCACTGTTATAAATTACAACCAAAAGGTTAAATTACATAACTAAGTATAACTATTATTTTAACCTACTATGATAGCTTAATATTGACAATCAGTCAGGTTGTATTAGCCGATTCACAAAAATTAAATTAAACGTTTAAACAATTATTTGTTTGTATTAACTATGTCAAGATCTTTAAAATAACCGAATATACATTGTTTAAATTTACTTCTCAACTTTAGTTAAGAAAATAACAAACATGACTTATAAGTATAGCCAATTAGTTGGTTAATAAATTAACAAATTTTTCTTTGCTACTATTTACTAAGTGAATCTGCTGTCGTATATTGGCTGAGTTAATTGGTTGTGAATAACAGAAAGATGACTAAATATTCTTTGAGTATAATTCATGTTTTTATTATTAATGAAAATTTACCAGCCTCATATACAATAATTCAGTTGAAATTTTATGGATAGGCACTTAACTTATCTAGACGTATAGATAATCTAAGCGTAAGTATATTCTTCGGTGTCTGTAATTTCTAACAAACTATTTACTGTTTCTCAACTTTTATTAGAGTTATCATTAAAAGCGTGTGATGAAATGGAGGTTTTGCACGAATATACAAGAATATGCATGTTATATTTGAAAATATTATCGTTCCTTCAGGAAATGAATAAAGAATATTATATTTTTCAAATGCACTTACACATTTAGCACTGAAACATTTTAAATTTATTAATCGTTATCGCGCCAGCCGTGATGTGTAAAATATTTAAATGGCTTAAATAAATCTTTTTACTTTGATTCCTGTTGTCCTTAAGATAATTTATAAAAATCATTATTTCTCCCGCGTAACAGGCCACTATACTACTGAAGAATTGGGGTACGCAGAGACCACTTCTTTCCACTTGCTAGGAGCAAAATGGCTATCAGTAGCCCACTTTTCGCCCCCGCGGGAAACGAGACGTGTCGGGTGGCGAACCACGATGCCGTCATTTTTAAGATCCTAAAACGTTAAAGTTCCTAATTGCGTTCCCAGGAAAAGGAAAGAAAGGAAAGAGGTTGAGGAAGGAAAGGTGTATTGTGTAAAGAATATGGAATTTGGGAAAAGGACTATAGGATAT
>WUAW01029489.1:2062-21769 GCA_017165845.1 Thaumetopoea pityocampa | reverse complement strand
GTCTATTTGCCAGACAGGCTAAAAGACTAACTACTCACATCGACTAATTAAGTGCTTCTGAAACCAAATCCGTCGATGCTTGTTTTTTTATTTGTTAGAGCTTCACGCAAAAACCAGTGGGTAGATTTTAATTAAACTGTTAGTCTTAAAGGTACTATTCCAACTTAAATAATAGGGCATGTTTCATCAAATTCGTTCCAGTAGAAGTGAAGATACAGCTTGATCCCTGTTTTAGTAGCCGCCGGTTAGGTATCAGAGGTAAAAATAAGTAAAAATGGTTTATATACTTTTTATATAAATCTATGATTGTGTCAGAATTTCCCATGTTGCGGAAAACCGACATTATCGCGGGCGGATCCGCGGGCAAAAGCTAGTAGATTATAAATGTAAATTGGTGCACACGATAGCCTCGCCTAGATCTAAATTCAAAAATTGTCTGCATTTAAACAGACTAATATTTCTATGGCTCTTATTTGTTTCGTATGGCAATTAAAGCAGAGGACTATACCTAAGTATCTTATTGGTCGCTGGCACTATGTCTTATGAGAATGATGATGGTTCTGGAATTTGAACTCTACATGGCCACACTTGCTGTGATGACAGCGAAAGTATACTTTGGTTGAGATAGCATAGAAGGGATTATGGAGATCTGGGAGCAGTGGCACACCGCTCCCTAATCTCCAATAACACCTGATTTTAGTCAGCATGATGCTAGGTTGGAAAGAAAATGTTAAATGATGCTTTAATAACATAACTACTATCACACCTATCAGATTAATACAAATCAAACCTAGGTTACATAAATAAAAGCTTATAATTATATTTTAAGTGTGACAAATAATATGGTTTAAATTAGTATTGAAAGGATGGCTATTTTAAATGACTAAATACATATCTAAGACTTATTTTTGTCATACTTAGTGTTATAGGTACCTTCCAATACCTACTGATGAAGTATTGCATCATTTCGAATGTAGTAATAAGGGTAGTATTACACTGTAATTATAGATTGATAGTGAAATCTAGAAGTACTTTCATCAGTTAATGTCTGTTTATCAATAAATTTTCTTATTGCAAAATAATAGCTAGCGATATGTAATTACTTTAAAGAGTATAGAACATTAAAGGGGCTCGCATCTATGTCTACACTCCTCAATAGGTAGCTATTTTTATGCCAACCTCATCTGGGTAAGCAATAAGGAATTTAAAAAATATGAATTCAATTGGATTGTACTGTAACAAAGTAAAATATTATTTGTGTAGCAACATCCTTGAGTATGATTCACAAATATGGAATCTGCTTTACAACTTACAGGATAAAATAGACTTACTAACAAAAAGTATTGTTATAAAAGTATTTGGAAAAAACAATGACGCCAATATATGTAGGTTAGGTACTAAAAAAATCTATGAGCGATTGAAGGTATTGGTGCTGCCCCCCCTAGCCAAGTTGACATTCAACAATCGTTATCGCTAATAGAAAGGGAAAAATGTATTGGAATGACACTTCTAATCGCCAAGTGACACGTGACTTATCGAATAGAAGTGTCATTCCAATAATTTTTTTTCCTTTCTATTAGCGATAACGATTTTCGAATGTCAACTTGGCTAGGGGGGTTGATTCTGTTGTAACAGAACTTAACTAAATTTGGTCCTTTCCTATCTTTTTATAATGTCAAACGCCTAAATGAGATAGCAAACATTTATAGCAAATACCGACTTACATTTCTGCTATATAGATAAAAATGTTGTGTTTTTGCTTATCTTTAGTCCTGTCTAAATCTTTTAATTTTGACGTGTGTAAACGAAACTGACAGCACCAAAATTGTAGCTATTTCGTTTTGGCGTTTGACATTAGAAAAAGATAGGGAGGGACCAAACTTAGTTAAGTTCTGTTACAGCAGAATCAGCACCATTGTTATCCTAGGTAGGTTAGGTAATAACTTGTATTAAAAGTTAGACTCTTTTCCTATAATTCTTGTAAGAATTTCATATTTTAATTAAAAAATGTTTGGTTGGGAAGTCATAACCTATTCAAGTTAGTATGCTTACTGTGTATACCCTGCAGTGTTAGATTTAGGACACTTAGTATAACATAATGGGCCTGTGTAGACAGTTTGATCTTCATTGGCACAGGCTGGTGTCTAAATGACCCTAGTTTTCATATTATAGAGGCTATGAAGATGATCTTGGACAGCAGTTTGTCATCAGATCCACTTCACACATCTCAACCATTTCTGAATAAATATTTTAGTGGTTATAAAACTCTGTTTCCTTAGTTATTTTGTAAGTAGGTACTAAAGAGTGGCGAGTGTTTATAGAAAAACAACATAAATGAAAGAATTATCTATAGTGAAATTAGAAAAAAATCTTTTTAATATATTTGTTAATAGATCATTTGCAGCTTACACAAATTGGATTATGCAAAATATTTTGTAATTTTCAAAGTAAAATATTTCGATTTGTGTAGAGTTAGTATAGTAGTGGACAACAATTAATGATTGTCGACTACTTGATTATGATGTTTTCATTTAAAATAATATAGATATGTTTATGATTTTCTTTGCCTTAGAATTTCACTAATTTATTCAGTATGGGTGGGTTAGAATGACCAGCTGCCATCTGATGTCACATATATACGTATATACATTCATGCCCTACTCCAGAAGGGATGACCAGAGACATTCAGACACAAAATCAGTTATGATGCCCCTTTGCTGGGTTCATATGCTCTGTGTGGATATTTCGTAATAGTCAACCAAAAGGGTCAATAACCTAATAATAGGAAGTTTTGGTTAAATCTTAATGTTTTGTTTGTTTAAATCATAGAAGTTCTGAATGTCTATTTTTATAAAGTTTATTTATTATATGTTTAATGTTGAATATTAGTTTTCAACCACTTCCATATTCCAAAATTAAAGCTGCTCTTCTTTATCAGCTTTGCCTAAAAGGATACAACTATACAAGGTTAGTTTCATTCAATCTGTCATATTATGATGGTTTAACACATTATACAAACTATATTTTTCTGTTGTGCTCAGTTTGTAATCGATCCTTTTTGTAGTATGACTTCTTTGCAACCTGCTATTTGCAATGTAATCAATCAACTAGGTCTTTTGGCTTCAATATGGTTTTTTAATACAGAATTATGATTTCAGCTGAAAAGGTTTCGGGAACTGTCAAATGGTTTAATGTCAAGAGTGGATATGGATTCATCAATAGGTGAGCAATACTTGCTAAATAAGGCAGCATTAATACTTCATATTCTCTGGATTTAATCTTTTTATACTTTCTTTTTTGTTGAATTTAATCTTTTTTTTTTTTCGGATGTAAGATTTTTATACTTTGATCTTATAATTTTTTTTTATCTCACATAATACTAAATTGTATAAACCAATGATATGACAAAGTTACTTGAACCCATACTGTGATGTAATAATTCTCCAAATTATACAAAATGCGATAGCATATAAAGCGCAAAATTATATTTTTTATTAAATCTATACATTTGTTTTAGCTTTGGTGGATAAAATTGTAACTACAGATAAAAATCATAAAAATATATTCACAACTACAAGCTAATTAATTAAAATTATACTAATTACACCGAAAACAGTTTCAAAACTTTGAACTTCATTTTTAATATTTATAAATCTGTCTTTGATTCATTGTTTTCGTAGTTATGAGTTATAAGGGCTATGTTGCTTTTAGAGCTGAAATAATTTTTAATTAAGTTTACTAACACAGTAAATAGGCAAAAATAGGTGCGACGACGAGCGAAGCGAGGAGGAGCGTTAGGTTACTGTAGAAAATGCTCGACCCGAGCGAGCGAAGCGAGCGTGCCGCGGCAGCGGCCGGCGAGTGCCACCAAATAAATTGTAATAAATTACGATTTATTAAAGTTAACTGACATTTCGTGTAATGGCGGATATGTGATGTGTAATATTGAGAATTTTTGATATTTTTTTTCTCGAAAATGGTTAAATTGCCCCAAATGTGACTTGACATATACTATATAGCTAGGGGTCCTTTATCGGCTAAAAATTATTTCAGCTCTAAAAGCAACATAGCCCTTATAACTCATAATTACCGTTGTTTTAACGCCGCCGTTTAATGATAGTTGTATCTTATAGTAATTTAAATACTTTTTATGTTTAGGGATGACACCAAGGAGGATGTATTTGTTCATCAATCAGCAATCGCCCGGAACAACCCACGCAAGGCTGTGCGCTCGGTCGGCGACGGGGAGACGGTGGAGTTTGCTGTGGTTGCCGGGGAGAAAGGCTTTGAAGCAGCTAGAGTTACTGGTCCCGGCGGTGAGCCAGTAAAAGGCTCGCCTTACGCAGCTGATAAACGCCGCAACTTCTATCGCCAGTCAGTGTAATACATTTTATAAAAAAAAATATTATTAAATTATGTTATAATAAGTACTAACAAGTTTTTTTTTTCAGATATTACCCCCGTCAAGGTGGACGTGGCGGTGAGGGCGCTCCACGCAGAGGTGGCATGGGACGTCGTGGACCCCCGCCCAACCAAGGGGGTGCACAAGGGGATGAAGGTCAGGAAGCAGGCGGCCCACCACCACCACAAAGAAGGTAATTATGGGAAGCTTAGAACTACGTACAATATGTCAGTTACAGAATTGTAAAATTTATACATGATGAATTTTAGCTACTTCCGTCGCAACTTCCGTGGTCGTCGCGGTGGCGGTACAGGACCCATAAACCGTGGTGGCTACCGTCGCGGGCGCCCGCGCACGTACCCATCGGGTGGAACTGGCCGAGGAAGTGTACAATCTGATACTACCCAGCAAAACCAGACCCCGCGTCAGAACGGCCAGGAGGGAGAGGCTCCAGCCACCACATCACCACAGCAACAGGCCAAGCCGAAAACCAACAATAAACCTGCGGGCACTACCATTGAGACTACCACTAATGAGAGTCAGGCCTAAACAATGGTAAACTGCAGTGTGCCACATTTTAGTGTATTTTGAATTTTAGATGTGTCACACTTCCATCAAAACTTTATTTTTATGAAACTCAAGAGTATTTTGTTTCCTTTTTATGAAAATGATACGAGCTGATGTAAAGATACGGCATAATAAAATGGAACTGCATAAATAATGATATGGCATCAAAAATGTGATATTTGTATTATTTTAAATTATGAAAGGTTAAAAAAAATTAAACCATAAAATATTTCATTTAAAGAGTAATATATGCTTAAAAATTATTGTGCAATCTACGACTAAAAATTTATGCAGATTCCAAGGCCCCAAATAACTGTGTACTCTATTATTGCAATACAAATTATTTTAGAATTCATTTTAAATTCCATTGTACAATCGATAATTAATTATGCCGATTCCAAGGCCCAAATTAATTGTGCACTCGATTAACATTATTTTAAAATTTTACACTCATTCCATTTTATTGTATGACTGAATAAAATGGAAAAATAAAAAGTAAACAGTTTTCACCCACACTTGATTTTATTCCAATTTCTTACATTATCTGTCAAATTAAATGAAGGTTTTATCTTGAAAAGGGGGTACATTGTTATGCTTGTATTATTTTTGTTATTCTCTTTTATTTTATTTGTTTAAATTACGTTAGTACTTTATTTCTAAACAACACTCGGAAAATAAACTTTTTCTTACATTGTGTGAACATTGTTTTTTTCCCCCCTCCCCACCAATTCAAAACGTAAATGATTTCTGGTAATAGACAAAGTGTGCGTATGCGTGCGTGTGGGTGTGTGTAGGCGCGTGTGTAGTATTTGGGATCTATCTGTTTGACTATATATATAGCTACTTGCGTGTTAGGTTATTTTTGGGCCAATTATGCACTGATATCCAAAATGGCTGGTGCAGGACGCGATTTTAAATAAAAATAAGCTGGATTTTTTTCTAGAGGTGTTCATGAATAAAGTATAAATCAATATGGGTACTTATCATTTTAGAGATTTTCGAGGATGTGGATTATGAATATGTACATCACCCAAAGGTACGCTGGTAGACAATCATTTCAAAGAACTTACTATGATAACTATTTATAACTTACTATTTTAATGAAATGTATGAATTAAGATTAGAAAAGGATAAAAAGAGATTTGCTAGAGATTACAAAATATTTCTATTAGATTCATACAACATTAATAACTAGTGAGATTGTGAGTGTTGTGCACAGGTTTGAATAATGTTACGTATGAGACTGCCAAACCGATTGAATCGGTTTGTAGGGATTTTTTCATATATATTTTTACAAAAAAAAAATCCTAGACGCTGTAACCAGTCTAGCAAATATTAAAGGCCTTAGATTATTATATACACTGAAAGCGGTCACTGACAGATGTAATCCAAATACGATAGATAACAAAGCTTGAGATCATGATAGGATTTAAGTAAATTGTATAATAAAAAAAAAGATTACGTCTTACATAAAGGAACCTAAATATTTACCAAATAATATTTCTTTTAATTAATATAGTTCGATTTTATACTTTACTAGAAATTTCTCATAAGTAATTATCCTAATAAAATAATACATATCATAAGAATTGGTTCAAATTGTGGACATACCTGTGTATGTACTAAAGAAATCAAAAACCTTAGTCTGTTAAAAGCAACACCCGACTCGAATCGCGTCTCCCCAAAGCTTTGACTTCTGCATTATACTTCGTTTCCGGGGAAATTCTTAAAATCTAATAACGCTCACCTTTGATTAGGTGGGCTCGAGAGAGCCTTAGAGATCGTTGACCTACTAAAGAAAAAACCTTGAAGTCTGTTAAAAACAACACTCGACTCGAATTGACTCGTCCGATGCTCTCACGTCGGCATTATACTTCATTTCCAGAGAGATTAGGTGGTCCCAGAAGAGCCTTAGGGATATCGTGGACGCAAAGGGGCGGTGGTCCTGATCGTTCATCCAATGCAATCTCTAAACAACGGAGATGCATACATGCTTCGTGAACTCAGAAAGCTAGGGGAACCTTGAGACTCCCCGAGATCCTGTTGTGCTATTCGTCCCTCCCCATAACCTCTAAGGTAGCGGTTGGAGTGCTCTGCACTAGCCAGTCTTGTCTGGTGACACTGTAAAGGCCATCTGTAGCCAATAGCAACCTTCGTTTCGAAAAACAGCAATTTGGCGTGCTTGAAATAACAAGGCTCAAAGGAAGCATCAGTAGGTTATCCTATAGCGGCTTCCAAAGCCTAATTTCGATGAAAACCTATATTTTCACCACACCTCTACTAAATTGCCTCTCACTATTCTAGAGCTGTCGCTGGCCATATTTAGATGTGTAATCAAGAGGCCGATGAAGAAGTTTACTATTGTCGTCCCTTCAAATTCTTCACTGTAATGAAGTGACTATTTTCCTATGCTGGTCATTTTACGGTAAATACATTATTCGGACCTAAGTCCAGTGTCATAGCGGCTAAGCCTTTCACAATTACTGCTACGATGTGTCATTCAAACACCAGGTGGAACCGAATGTATTACGTTCCGTTAGAAATACGAACCCATGATGGAACGGGGTTCGGACCTCCAGGTCTTATCCATCCCACCATGACTCAGCTTTGCAATGCTTACCCGTATTATATTATGTGGTGTTATTCTACCCGTGTCTTCTAAAAGTACCCAAGGCTTGGAAACCGGTTAACGGACACGTAAACTTATATGCGATCGTACCGCGTAACGTTACTCATCAAAGTACAGTTAGATCTAAGGAATTGAATATTATGTCTCCACCAATTTTTTTTTAAATGCATACGAGTATATCGTCAACATGACATTTTCTTAAAAATAAGAAAATAAAACCAACGTATATTATTAACTCAATTGTGGGTTAAGCTCGCCTTTGTACATTTATTCTTAATAACCATATTTTTGTGTTTTGTACAACAAAGAATTAAAGTATACGATATAATCCGTTGTCAGTTCCCTTTTCTTTTGCTGGTGAAAGGAAAGATGCAGAGACTCACGACAACTAATTATGAGAGTGCACAAAGAAAATATCCACTTGAACATAAAATTAGAAATCGCCCGTTATATTCAGCTGAATTTAACAAATTGTTTTCATTTACATTATAAAGAAAGAACTCTTTGGAACACTAGCATTTTATATATTTTTTATTTCTTTCACTTAGTACCTACATATATTATAGCTATCTACTTATCTCCATCATTCACTCCCACTAAAGGGACATGGCTCTCCTCTAATCAGGAGGGGGATTAGGCCGTAGTCTACCACGCTGGCCTAGTGCGGGTTCGTAGATATCATACATCCATGCGGGCGTACAAATTTCTTCACGAAGTTTCCCTTCACGGTCTACAATATATACACCAAAATATACAAGTATTTTGGTGTATATATTGTAGACCGTACATGAATTAGAAAAAAAACTCAGTGATACGGCACCGGGATTGAACCAATAACCTTTCGATCGTATGTCGTGTCTGACATATCTAGATCACCAATGTATTTATCTTAATGTTGTATAAACATCCCATCATTTGACCTAATCCTATTCTGTGCTAGGTTTACTAAATGCAGCTTTAATATAAAAGTTTTTAGACACCTAAGTATATCTCTATCAGTGAAGTTATAGTCGGCTAAAATATACCAGCAACAAAATATATGTTCCACAGTTACACAATGTGTATACCATAACTAATTGCCATACTTGACCTTGCCCCTAGTGGTGTGAAAACATACCTAAAGTATATGTATTTCATTTACAAGCACATTACATCTATTGTAAATTCTCGCGTCTCTCCAGTTGAGATAAATCCGAACCGAGTGTCGAGACGTCATCTCAAATGGAAATCTTTGTTAGTGTGCAAGATATCGTGCAATAAAACTTTTCGCATGGGAAAATGCTCAGTTTCACTTTGAATAACAGTTGCGCGTATTACCATTTCAATTATGTTCTGATTTTACGGTTTGGTGCGTTATTCAGCTGAGCTTGAAGAGGTTCGCTACTCTTTCAGACTAACAGTATTATGACGGGGAAGTAAGGCAAAGCGGCGCGACGGAAATGGTGAGTCTTGTTGACGACTAATTTGATTTATTTGGTACAGTGACAGCGACCCTGCTTTCTGTGTCAATGAGTTACGGGTTCGAATCCTAGTAGGTATAAACTTTGTGCGATGAACACAAATAGTTGTATCTGAGTCATGGATGTAGTTATCTTTTTATGTATTCTACACACATACAATACATACACTCACACCGATATCTCATAAGGGTAGGCGGATACCATAGTACATACGACATACATACATACAGTCACCCCTCTTTCCCATTGGGGTAGGCAGAGACTACTTCCTTCCATCTGCTACGATCGTTTGATGTAGCAAAGTGGTTATCCGCAGCCCACATTTCGCCTCCGCGGGCAATGAGACGTGTCGGGTGGCGAACCACGACGCCGCCATTTTATAAGGTTCGAAAGTATTAAAGTTCCTCATTGCATTCCCACGGCGTAATAGAGAGGAAAAGAAAGAGGATGAGGTGGCAAAGGTGTATTGAGAAAGAAATATGGAATTTAGGTGATAGGATACTACTATCTCGGAAGGAGAAGGAAGAGACAGTAGTAGCTCGGGGGGCCGGGGTCGCTTACCCGTATACTTAAGTCTATTTGCCGGATAAGCTACTCCCTGACCTTATGTATTGTACTTATCTATATTTTCTAGTACCCAAGATACAGGGAATCCTAGTTTGGGACTAGATCAATGTGTGTGTGAAAGTGCCCAGCATATTATATTATTATTATTGCTCCCTTGCTCGTCTGGCCGCTCGTTTACTTAAGGCGCGGCTTACGAGTTGAGCGAGGACTATAAATGATGCACACGTTTGGTATAGAGGGTTGATGAAGTAGAATAGGGATACTTATCCGGTGTTCCTATACTATGTCGGCGTTTTAATTATCTACTAGCGGTCCATTGTTTGCTGTCGGCGTAATAATATCGTCACTTCGTCTCTTCCCATGGGTGCTGACAGAACCTGCCCAAAACCGAATAATATGGCAAGTGGATTATGAGACAGAAAAGTATGAAGACCTCTGGTTTCGATATTGTGATTTTCTTTCGTGTATTGTATTATAATTCCGTTTGTGTATTTCCTGTGTAACGCCGACGTAGTAATAGGATTACCCCATTCCTTCGCGTAGGTGCTGCCAGAACCAGTAAATGGACGTACCCGGATAACGAGCAGCAGCGTTATTCTGTTATTCAACCAAATTCTAATACGATCTCCAAGACGCCTGCCATGTGTAGAGATTATGGCAATTTTTTCCTTTTTAAGGAGATTCAAATCCATCAAAATATATACAATAGTATTCATAGTTGTTAAAGGAGTCAGCAGTTAGCAGATATGTGAAGAACCCACTGACCCTCCAAAGTATTTCATATTCTAAGTTCCTTCGTTCCGTGGCTCCAATATTTTAGTCTCACCGGATCCCTTGATCCGCATCGCTCCTACTTTCAATCAACATATTACAAGTATGGGTATCATAATTACATTATTTATCGTTGCTATTTTATATAAAAATGCTATTCGTAAAACGCAACACGCACCGGCAGGTTTTTACTTCTCCGAATCCTGCAGCTTACCAACATACATATAATACCTACATACTCGTAGGTATCATTAGAATATTATGTCTCATCATTCGAATAAAACTATTTATATGTGATATTATCGAATTTCACCAATATTTCAAAAAAAAAATACTTATAACCGATTCGCAGGTAGATAGTTACCTAACGCTGCCATTCGCAATTAGACTTCGCAATTCTCTCACTCACTTTCACGTAATATGCGTCCTTACGGCTCTTGTATTACATACCGTATTCACTTTTTTACTAATATTGCGTACATTCCATTTTGTCGTATTGGAAAGGTAGGTATTCATTTTATTAATTTCTATCGATCTTCACGGATGGACAACGCGTCAAATATAGTAGTTTGTCTGCCGTTTCTAATGTCGACATACTCGATTATCGAACTCGCGATACTTGAAGAAAATAAACAAAGTTTGTTTTAACTTACTCAAGTTATTTATAACCGAAGTTATTAAACTCAGACACGCTCAATTTCTCGCTATTAATCAGTTAAGCAAACACGTCCTAGACTCGAGAAAAATTTGGATAGTCATTTTGTTACATCTGTATAGAGGGATACTAAAACAAAGTTAAATGCTTTTAAAACATTTGATATTTATGCACATAAAACAAACTGAAAGAAATCTAAAGCGACAGCTTCACGATAAAATAATGAAATTATCATTTCAACCTTACACTGCCACTGCTAGAGTTAGAAGGATTTAATAGCAATCTGAGTAAATAGCCGGTGTTCTATGAAAACTTTCAAAGCTTTATACACATTAATCGTCAACTACCAAACGCTGAAAAGTTCAATATTAAGTTGGCTGTCTCTCGGGTAAAGCACTCAATATTTGCTCCGGAATAACCGCTAACTCAGAAAATTATGATATTATCTAGAAAGCTCTTCTTTAATAAATACTAAATTACCTACAAGATTACAAACTTTTGTGTATCTAGAGCAAATGCTACAACATAAGTTAAATCAATCTCATACAACTTTTATTGCTTTTATTGATAACTTCGTTTCGCCGAAGCTGCACTCTGTGGCTTAAAAACCAAAGATTTGTCAGATTTTATGATAATTCATATTACATTGAGTAAGCTGAATAAAAATACACTCAATTTGTTTAAATAGTCCCATGAGTATAGACCAATAGAAGCTCCTACTTTTTTAATAGAAAAGGAAACAAGAATGATAAACTACAAGTTAACTGTGCACTAGTAACTTTTTGATTATGAATATTTTATGTGTTGATACCAAATATTTACAACGGGTACACATATAATGGCCGCGAGAACTAGCTTAGTAAATCTATACTAGGGTAATGACTAGGAGCAGCGAGTTAACGAACCTCAAAACAAAATCTTTACATCAACAGATTCTAACTTAATTTGGAAAATTAGGTTTGGCGGGGAAGACCAGAATAGATCTTAACTATCTTAAAGCAAAGCAGCCGGTATCACTTTGCTTTAAGTTAGATAAGTATGTGACGTTTTGTATGATTATCGTACCTATAGTGTCATCGTCGCGTGTGATGGTCTTAAAAGACCAACAATCGCCTCGAAATACAACATAATGTATTTATTTCTCCATCAAAACTAAAAGGATGAATTTAATGTGATACCTATGTCAAAGCATGACATCTAAATCCTGGAAATATTTGGATTTATTATGTTCATTGTTTCTAGGCGTTTATTTCGTTGTCTAATTTTTTTCACCTGATCATTTGATTAGACAATTCTGAATATTTTGTTAGGGGCGACTGTCTACTTAGCTTCACGATCAACTCATTCGTATCAACCAAACTAGTATTAAAATTGTTATAGATACTCAAAGTCGGCGCCCATTGATTAAGGAACAGCCGCTCATTTTGCGGTCACGTAGTTTAACTTATAGGAATGAAGGAATGACGGGTATGGCGCAACTATAAGGAACCCTTACATTTTCGCCATATCTCTCTGTCTGTATGTCTGTCCTTTATATAATGCCCAAAAAATCCTATTCAAAGCCATTTGTCATCATCTTCAACCCTAAATCTATTATACCACTACAGGGCACGGTTCTCATCTCAGATTGAGAGTGGTTAGGCTATAATCTACCATACTGATTTAATGCGGGTTGGCTTTTGTGATCCCCAATCTATATTCGTCCCCACTAGAGGGACACGGACCTCCCTTGGTCAGGAAGCGCGCGTTGGATTCGTGCGAGTTGGTAGACTTCACACAGCCACGCGGGCATGCACGATTACTTACGAATCGGAGATCGAGAACCTACGACTTTTTTTTTGATAGCAAGCCGTCTCGAGTACCATTAAACCACCAATGCACTTGGCCATTAATCCTCCCTTAAGTAAAATGTAAGTTTTTTTTTAACTTACGTAATCGAATGTGGCATCGCTGAAAAGAATATTTAAAATCAAATAATTCGCACGAATAGAAAATAATTTAAATGAACGGCACATAAAACTTGTATATTTATTTGTACAGGTGTTTTCTTTTAAACTGTGTACGCTTGATTACTTATCGAACATTGCGCGTAGCCTGAATCGACTTACACTTGATGATATTAGATGTTAGTCATCATTTACTCGTAGTTATCATTATCATCATAATATCATCGGACGTGAGCCTCCTCCATAAAAAGGGGGGATTTGCCATAATCTACACGCTTGGCAGGCGCTCTTCAGGTCGGATAACGCTGCTACACGTTATCCTGGTACATACATCCCTTAGCTAGTTTTCACAGCCTCCACGGGAAGAAATGTGGAGACGCTATTGTTATGCCGACGCCACCCGTACTTACTCGTATATCAAAATTTAACTTAAATGGGTTTCTATTTAAATATACGTAATCATCATCCCCAGTCCATATTCGTCTCCACTGCAGGGGCACGGACCTCCCGTTAGAAGGACGAAATATACCTAAGGGGGAAATATACCTAATACAATGGTGGAAAGGAATTATTTTTCTAAGCGACGTTAGGGTTGATATCGAGACATATACGGAGTTCAATTATTATATTAGTCGGCTTCGTTGAATGTGACTCTGTGTTCTATCAACTTAGATTATTTGATGATTCTGTTTGATCAGTGTTTCTCAACCTATTTTTAGTCCTAACCTGGTTATTTTATATTTTCCCATTCGTTGGTATGGCTCGTTAGTGTATTTATAGCCAATTTGATCTATACATTGGCAATATTAAAAATAATCGTCCCCAGTCCATATTCGTTCCCATTACAGGGGCACGGGCCTCCCCTTGTAAGGAGGGGGAATAGGCCGTAGTCTACCACGCTATCTGGTGCGGTTTGGTAGACTCACACACCGCATATGCAGGTTTCCTAACGAAGTTTTCTTTCTCCGTTGAGTACATTGGTGTCTACAATATAGACCAGAGGTTTCAAAAACATTAGAAGAATTAGAAGATATACTTAACGGCGATTTAGTTAAATATCTAATAATTATATTGTTACAAATATTTTTGAGTGACATTTCAATTAACAGTTTGACATTTAAATCCTTCAAATCTGCCTGAGATAAAATATTCAATGAAAACGAAGTTCCTTATCGATGCTTTGTTTCCAGTCCTAGCAAATGTTCAATGACAAGAGCTAAAGTCTAGTGCGGTAGTGAAGATATTTTCTTATTTTTGTGTTTATTAGCTTTCTGAAATGACGTAATCACATACATATTATTTTTTTTGTTGCAACTTATGTTCATCTCTTGATCCTTATGTATTGGTTGTGATGCCAAATTCAAAAGTATCAAAACAGTTATAAACATCACAAATAACCTGAATTTCACCTTGTTTAACAAAATAATATTATGAAGTATGTTATTAAATTAAAATAAATCTACCTTTAGATGTCGGGATATGTTATGCTAAGAACTCTGAAATTTCTTCCTTTAACTCAATAAGAAATTCTTTAAGTTAACAAGACATTTTTCTTCGTAAGACATTCTCTCGCGATAGCGATTGCACCATCAGTGTGAAATATGTTATTGGTTACATTTTTTGTGCAAAGTAGAGAATATCTTGAAGTGCAGTGGGCGAGATTTAATACAGTTTATAAATTTTGCACACACGTCTATTATTCATTGCAAAATCTAGTGTCTTCCTGTGGCTCCTATGCGTACCTATAAGTACTGCTCATAACATTATTCGCTTCAACTTTTAAAGTTTTATTTGATCGCTCCTTAAGTGGACTTTGTTATAAAATCAACATTTGATGTTAATACAATATAACATGGACTGATAAACACCACGCTGCATATCTTCAAAGTAGACAAGTATTGTAGATATCTTCACCATATTCACGAAACTTAAAATATAGATATTAGTTATCACACCTATATATCGCTCAAACTTGCGACACGGCATTTAATTTTTGTTGCCCGATCATGACCCATTTGGGAAAGGCTGAACTAGGTGTTTCAGAATTAGCTGACATACCTATATTTTCATTAAAATGTGAACTTTGAATCGTTCTCTTTTAAAGTTGCTAATAACGCTTAGCCAATATTTCCTTTGCACTGTTACTAGATTATGATTAAAGTATGATACTGTTTTCACAACAGCTATAAAGCGCATTAACTAAAATTCTATATTACAATCAACTGTAACAATAATAATTATCAGTTTTCTAACAAAACTCTAAGTTATCTATATGGATACTTTATATAATCAGACTTATATGTCTCATCTTCAACTCACTTTGCGGCCAGAAAAGACGGAGCTTTTGTTTTTAGCTGCGCTAGCTCTCGATTGTCAATTATTTATTTATGTAAGTACTTAAATATTTACTTTTATTAGTATTATAGTCGTACAGTACCCAGATAATTTGATATTTAATTTATAGTTTTATTCTATTTGTAGTTATTTGAATAAAATTTTATTTAGTCTAAGTCGTACTTCGATGTTTTATCAAAATTCTTGGAATATAATGGATAATAATGGAACGGTTTTAATATGCAAGAAAATTTTAAATTGTTTAAAATACAGAAAATAATTTATAATTCATGCAATTTTAAGAGTCACTATGGGCCACGAATAACAATCTGAACGAATTAGGGTTATCAGTAATGCGTTGGTATTTTTTTCACATAGGCACTGTTAAATAAATCAATGTGAAATTCGGGCACGGTTCGAGTTGAGACAGGGGTGGTTCACTCTCTAATCTCCCCGAGTTTTTGAATCTCTTCGTTTACTCAGAAGAGAACTCTTCTTGGGTTAGTCTTTCTCAGGTAAATGGCAAGCGGAACAAGTTCCGTGTGGATACCGTACAGTGCCTCCCAAGGACTAAATAACTTATATCAAAGTCAGAAATTGTGTTAGGATTCGTATATTGAAGCCACTCGCACTAATAATGGTGTGAATGGCTTCAACTGCACATGCGAGTATTATCCTCAGTCGGAATACCTTATTTCGTACTGTTTGATTTATATTTCAGCCCGTTATAAATCGTAAGTGTAACTCTCTAACACTCGATGTGGACATTCTAGAAGACGACACCATTTCTTTCTGTGAATGAATACCAACGGCCAGATTCATTATTTCATATCGATTTAGGTTGATCTGCTTTTGAATCCAAATATTTTGGGTCAGATTTGATTTTTGGCACTGTTGTTTACCTATATTGTAAAGCTTAAGCACGGTTTCATCTACTTTCAGCTATTTAATAGTGGTTTCAGTATTTTTTTTTGACCATTGATGCAGATTAGTTGGTATTTACAGGCTTTCTCTGACCTAGATTTTGCAATGGTTTTAATAAGTTGAGTTAAGAAACTACATATCTTCCCCCGAGTTAACTATATGAAGAGTGTGAATAGTTTTACATACAAAATGGAGTAGGTTGATTTGGCTGCCACTCTTGCTTACGAGTTGTTCTTTGGTGGAGAAACGTGGACTCGCTATGAAGCGGAACTGGCTTTTGGGACAAAATATGTGTATTTCATGTGCAAATATTTAGAATTAAGTCAGAGTCACCCCAAAGTGCGAATTATTCCTTGGTTGAATATTATAATATCCCTCGTCACTCTATGTTCAAAGTGGATAGCGGTAAGGTTCGTGTGATGGTTGAGGGTTCATCTTTCATCTTCGAGTAAAACAATTATCTCTATAAATCCAATATCTACATTCTAGTCTCATGATATATGATACAAATTTCGAATAGATCATTGAATGTCGTATATATCAGGTGAATTTCTGTTGCAAACGTCTGGATAACAGTAATCGAAATCGAAATTCAGTAAACAGTTCATGTTACTATTTATATATGATATACGTTATTTATATATTTTATCGTATGTCGTATGTAAAACATAATATTAATTTATATTTCAAAAATCACTTATTTTTCAAAAATGATGTTGTTGTTTTTAAAAGACACATTTATTTATTTTTTTCTCCGATTCACGAACCTTCTTCAACATAACCTTTTGCTCTCCAACATAATTTTATATTGAAATTAATTCGAGTCTCATGATTCGCAAATAAACCTGTCTATTGGTTAGATAATCCGCAGGAGAACTAGAGTCAACGATGCAGCTCAAAGGATTGTAAAGCAGAAGTGGCAGTGAGCGGGGCACATAGCTTGGAGAACCGATGGATATTGGTATCTTAAAATGCTCGAGTGGCGACCTCGAATCGGAAACTTTTCAGAACAAGATTGGTTCAATGTGGTATGGTTACACAATGCTCCATGTCATAAATCAGCAATCACGATGCGGTGGTTAAGAGAACAACATTCCTCTGCTGGATTGGCCGGTTCAGTTGCTCGATTTTACTCTTATCGAGGACCTGTGGGGTATACTAAATCGCAAGATACGGGAGCATAGCATATCATTTAAAATAGCTTAAAAACCGCTTTAACAGAAGAATGGAACGCCATATCTACAGCTGAGTGCACCAAAATTGTACGCAGTATACCTCAAAGGATTGCGGCAGTGATATTGAATATTGATGTTGTTTTGTTTTAGTCATTATATGCATGTAAACAACAAATTCACTTTTATTTTTCGTTTTAGATGTGTAACTTAGTAAACTGTGCCTAATACTTTTGGCGAAGGCTGTATATCTATACTATTATAAAATTGTAAAAAGTCAAATTTTTAAAAATCAAAAATATTTAAAAACAAACTATTCAAATCGATGAAACCAAATCCGTTGATGTTTGTTTGTTTGTTTGGGCTTCATGCAAAAACTAGCAGGTAGATTTTAGTTAAACTATTACAATCTTAAAGATACTATTCCGACTTAAATACCGCGGCATGTTTCATCAAAATCGGTCCAGTAGAATTGATGATAGTTTGATTCCTGTTTTAGTAGCCGCCGTTAAGGTACGAGAGGTCAAGTAAAAGTGGTTGTAAGGCTTTTTATATAAATCTATAATTGTGTCGGGATTTCCCATGTACCGGAAAACCGACATTCACGCGGGCAGAGCGCGGGTAAAAGCTAGTACAGTATATTTAGTAAGGTTGTCACAAGTCGGCTGGAACCAAAACGACTGGTGGCTTCAAAATCATCGTACGTCTTAAAATAAGCCGCATCACGAGTGGATTAATATATATGTAAAAATAAATAACATTAATTAGACTCCAAAGTTAATGTAAGTAATTGATCTGTCGACGAACTGCGTGCGATATCAATGTATTTAATCCGAGTGTTCAGGCAGATCCGTATGCTCAGGAATTAAGCATGCTTAAGTCAGCGGCTCCTCAACTTACTCGAATAAGAGCTTGAAGTTCCGTTAATTGACTGCACAGGCGTACTACGGGTCGGCGGTTGGCAACGGAATACCTAATTACTTTATAATGCTTGGCAATCTATTTTGAGTTGGGCTTTTGATTACAGACTTGCGGAATTCGAACACACATAATTATAAAGGTGTAGATAGCAGTCTCAAATCCCAGTAGTATGACCATGCATGCCAAGTCTTATATGTTGAGTTCGAATATAAGGCTGACTTTTCGTACGCTTCAAACGCTGAAAGAAAACATCTTGAGAAAACCTTGTTCCGGCGGACCCCCTGCAGCCACATTTCTACCATATTCCCAAAACTCGACAAAATATGTGAAGATTAAACTAAGGAAATTTACGTACGCCAACGTAGACCCCCGTCGAGTCTTCCGTGGATTCCTGGACCACTTTGGGAACTAAGGGTCTAAACCCTCACATTCTGAGACGTAACCTGTGCTCTGCAACAGGACACATTAATCAGAAGTTTTATTTTGTATCTAATATCCACTATAATTTCGCTTGAGTATTCCGGACACGCCACTGCTGCACTAGATGGTATTGCGGATAACTCACACGAAGACAGTTCGTTGTAAGTGCGGACTTACATTGATTACTCGTGCGCATCTAAAGCCGAAGCTAGTAGATCTCGATAACTCTCTCTCTGTCTCTCCTTCTGATGTGCAGGTATATTAAGTAGGTTTCTCCCATAATAAAAGATTCTCGCAAATATTTACACCAAAGTTAAAATCCCAAGTCTGAACTGATAGCTTAACATTCTCAGAAGTACAGGAACGCTCCTTTTATATTGAATTAACGGTTATCCTTTTTATGGTTTTAACACGCATGACTTTATATTGCCTTTAATATTCCCGATTGTATTTGAGCAACCGTTCATAAAGAGTCTACGGCAAAATACATCTAATAATATAAATATAATATAGTAACCGAGTACAAAGCAATATTAACACTAGTTCTGGTTCTGACGCCAGTATTAAACGCAAATTGGTCGCTACAAAGGATTTCCAATTGTTCCTACATACGTAGGTGTGTTCGCGTTCTAATTTCAAAGCAATAATGTCCTCAAACTGTTATATATAATAAATGGTTATACTAATTATTCGATAATTGTTCGCTTATGAGTAGAGGGTGGTTGATTTGAGGAAGCTCACATTATTTTTTTCATCTACCGCCGTATGTATACGATAAGTATTTTGATATCACTCCGCAAACCACATACTTGAGACAGGAGTCGCATACTAATATTAATTGTGTGGTGTCAAAGAAAAGTCTTTGATAAGTCGACAAATTTTAAAAAAAAAGATGTTTTTTGGAGACATGGTTTTAAAACATCGATTCGTGTTACGGTA
>WUAW01029487.1:4147-15044 GCA_017165845.1 Thaumetopoea pityocampa | reverse complement strand
CGCCCATTGCCACTTCAGCTGGCTTACACTTAATTTTATCTTATGCGTATGAAATTCAAGATTATTAATCCAGATTACTAGTAACGGTTACTAATCCAGACTTAGCTATGTTACAAATCCGTAGCTCATCGGGAAGTTAGCTTAGAATCATTACACAATTTGTATTAGATAGACAAACAACAAAGCGAAATAATAAAATATTCTAAAATACTGAAAAATATGATGAAAATAACGTATTAAATTAAATACTGAGTTTGGCACAGTGACAATAGCCCTACATTTTGTGCCAGCGAGTCCCTGGTTCGAATTCCGGTAAGAGCAAACTTCGTGTGATGAACATAAATGTTTGTCCGAGTCATAAATCTGTTTATCTATATATGTATTAGTATTTATCTAGATATTTTAATTTGAGACTAGATCGTGTGAATGTGTTCAGAATATATTATTATAATATTATGTATTAATTAGTACATTATATCACATTATTGTTAATATAAAATGGTCTGCAGTAAACAGTATTTATTCAAGTATTTGATAATGAGATAAGTACCAGTATATACGTATATACCATATCACCAAATACATGAATACAATCTGATCACATATGGTACCTTCTAGAAATAAAACATATGAACAGAGCTGGCTATTCACGTCGCTTAATGAATTCTAACATTAACACAGTTAGTACGTACCGCGTTGAGATGATACACCCGATTGCCATAAATTACGTGTATTCAAATCGTTCCGATACGAATTTGGTACCGCAATTAACACGCGAACTGGTTGGGTGCTAGTGATGTGCCGTTTGAACGGATGCATATTTTATCGATAGAATCGGATTTGTTCTGTTTTAAGATATAGTCAATTATATGGTCAGGGAGTACTTATCTTTTAGTCTGCCCGGCAAATAGACTTAAGTATACGGATAAGAGACTCCGGCCCCCCAAGCTACTACTATCTCTTCTTACTCCTTCCGAGATAGTAGTATCCTATATCCTATAGTACTTTTCCCAAATTCCATATTCCTTGCTCAATACACCTTTCCTACCTTACCCTCTTTCCTTTCCTCCACAAAGCCGTGGGGACGGAAAAAGGAATTTATTATTATTATTATTTTTATATTGTTTAATAATATATGATAATTACATCACAAATTTTTATCCAAATCTGTTGATCCGTTTTAATGTGTTAAGTTAAAAACATCAAAATGTGTAAATTTTACTTTAACCCCTTAGCAACCTAGCAAATGTTCCAAAAATATAATTATTATTTTAAAATCCAACAAATAACATAAATAAAAATCAACTCTATATAGTAGAGTTTTTAAAAATACTTTATTTTCTTTTGCGAAAATAAAACAAAGAATATTATACCGGAATCGTTTGACTGCGTACTTGGTGAAAAATATCAGAATTCATTTCAGGTGTGATTAATTTCAAGTGCCCGTAATAATCATAACGTAATGGCAATAATTTTGTGAAGAAAGAAGAAAGAAAGAGAAATATTTATTTTTGCCTCGCAAATAAGTATATATGAATAAACAATATTACTGTCAACTTAAATTATTATTATTTTCTTTTTTAATTAAGTTATGTATAATTTTAATGTTAACTTAATTGTTTACTACAGGGGATTGGCGCTGTAAATCGAGAAAAAGGCTATGCCTAGTTCGAATACAGAGGCTAAAAAGCTCTAATATTGTAAGTGTATTAAATAAATAAATAAAAAAAAATAAATAAACAATGAACATAAGAAAAGACACTGTGCGAGACAGAAATTGGTGCTGGTGTTGCAGCTAAGATGCATGCAACGCTGATATTCTGACAGGGCTAGAGAGACACGACATGCAACCGATAGATGAGGCACGTAATAATAGGCGGTAAGTCGTTAAGGGGTTAATTAAAATTGAACTTTGTGTTTGTATTATAATATTAGTATGATTCGATATAGTTGGTAAGCGCATCACTATCCACAACACAAAAATGGTTTTATTCGTTCTCTAGCCAATAAGTGTGTAATGAATCTCATGAGTACCAGTGGAATGAGATAACAACCGATTCAACTAAGTGTGGGCAAGGCCCATGTTTTTTTTTTTAATAAAATTTATGTATTTAATACCGGTTCGTATTTGTCTCCGCGGTTATGCCGAGTCTCGTCGATGTACTCGATAATAATCGTTGACTAATATTCGATTCAACAGCTTGTTTCAAAATGGTCAAGTACTTAGCGCCGTTAATCGACGAAAGTGTATGAAAAGATGTATGGATGTGGGTGAGGCGAGAGAGATGTGCTAGGATCATAGTATTTGGCAAACTGTGGTTTCATCCTGCCTTTATAGGATACCGGCGCGAGTGTATGTATGTATGTACTAATATTATCTGTTGTGTGGTGCCTAATATAATAATAGCGTGACTTCATATCTACTTGTGGACGCTGTGAGAATTAGTTAAGTGATGTACCAGGATAATGGGCACTAATGGGTAGCAGAGTTATCATGTCATTCACATAAAAATTACTAGCTTTTTCTCGCGGCTCCGCCCACGTGAATGTCGGTTTTCCGCTACACGGGAAATCCCGACACAATTTTAGATTTATATAAAAAGCCGTGTACCACTTTTATTTGACCTCTCGCACCTTTACGGCGGCTACTAAAACGGGGATCAAGCTGTATCTTCAATTCTACTCGGCCGATTTTGACAAAATATGCCACATTATTTAAGTCTGAATAGTTTAATACTGTAACAGTTTAATCAAAATCTACCTGTTGGTTTTTGCGTGAAGCCCGAACAAACAAACAAACATCGACGGATTTGGTTTCAGAAACCCTTAATTAGTTGATCTGTGTAGTTTGTTTTTAAATACCTTTGATTTTTGAAAATTTGACATTTTTTTATTTTCTAATAGTATATATAAGTATGTATATAGGTTATAACCAAAAATAAAAACAATACAATATTCCAACTAACCCAAAAAATATATACCTACATAGGATGATTAAATTTAACAAATAACTAAATTAATATATGAAAAAAAAAGAAAAAAATATTAAATACTGTCCAAAACGACAAGACGAGGTTGAAGCTTGCTAAGCGAGTAAGCACAACTAAGACGATAGAGCTTCCTTCATTTTGGACTTAATATAACCTTTATACTCGTATGTAGAGTGCGGCGATACAAGATGTCAAAATCGATTTTGTGTGTATAAGCAGCTTCGTTGTAAAATTTACACAAACTCACAACAGCATATTTGTTGTAAGAGGTATTATCGATTATTATCGATTTCGAGTGAAAAACACGTGTGGATTCCGCGTTAAGATGCCCCGTGTTAATATTAACATAGTAATACCCGAATTATTTTTTTCAAAATTTTTGGTATTATTGTGTATAAATTACATAGATTAGGGTAAAGGGAATAGAAAAAATAGAATATGAATCCAAGAGTTCTCCGAGTCTATTGACAGCAATTAGAAACAATTGCCATATTAAAAAATGTTTAGGGTGGCCGTAATTACGTTTTTGTTTAGCTCATAATTTTGTGTCCATATGGACACGCTAGTCAGTACTGGGTTAACTGTAGAAAGTAACTGAGGGGAATTAATTAAAGAGTGCAAAATTTGATACAGATTTAAGAGATCAATATGTTGTCACCGCAGTAACAGATTTGGTAAGTTAAACTTCCTCAGCGACTCATTGTAAGTAAATAGATATTTTGGGTGATTACATCATTGGTTTTATTACAATAGATATTGCCTAATACTTGGTTCGGTTTACTTATAAAATCGTTATACAACATTATAAATATCCGTGAGAAACAAGTGGTGATATTAATCAGTCTCTGTAGGTTTTTTATCATAAAGATGTTTGCTGTCTCGCGTATATTCTATGTATATTTATTATTTACATGTAATTTATTGCGTTTCTTTATCTAGATTATTATGAAGCTTTGGAAACTTGCATTTTGTGTAATGCGTTTTCGTTTTTATGTTTTGAGGTAGCTTCTTAAATCTTTTTAGAGATTCACTGAAAACTGGTTTTTGAGGCTTGAAATTGTGCAGCATGCCAGTATGAAATTTATTATTAAATTTGTGGTTAATTCAATCAGTGCGTATTGCCAGTGATAACTTAGCCACCGACTATGCAGCTGAAAAGAATAAAATCATTGTACAAATCGGCACTCGGCAGTGCAGTGCGGTCGTGTACAATCATCCTGAATTAAGGTCGTCCAGCAAGCAGTGTAAGGAGCTATGCTCGGAATTTCCTTTCTAGGTAAGATCTGAAATGAGATAATCAGCAGGAGAACAAGAGTCGTCGATTTGACCCAAATGATTCAAAGGTAAAGTGGCAATGGGTGGGGCACATAGCTTGAAGAACCTATGAAAGTTAGTATCTTATGAAGCAGGAGTTGAGACCTCAATTCAAAAAACGTAGAGCAGGTCGACACACAACTAATAATAATAATAATATTTTGGATACTTTTCACACATATTGATCTAGTTCAAAATTAGGATTCCCTGTATATTGGGTAGTAAATAAGGATATACATACTTATATAGATAAATACTATACATAAATAGATAAATACGTCCATGATTCGGATACAAATATTTGTGCGTATCACACAAAATTTGTCCCTACCAGGATTCGAACCCGCGACGCATTGGTAAGCAGGGTTACTGCCTACTGTGCCAATCAGTCGATGACGTAGTGAAGCTCGCGAGTAACCAACTGGATGTGGATATGGCATATTTTTATGCCAAATTGAATCAAAATTCGTACAATGGTTTACGTGTAATTGACTAAATAACATCCAAACAAACTCACATTTATGATATCTATACTATTATAAAATTTTTAAATCTCAAATTTTCAAAAATTAAAGATATTTAAAAACAATCTACTCAGATCGACTAATTAAGGGCTTCTGAAACCAAATCCGCCTATGTTTGTTTGTTTGTTCGAGCTTCACACAAAAACCAGCGGGTACATTTTAATTAAGCTATTACCATCTTAAAGATATTATTCTGACTTAGATACTGCGTCATGTTTCATCAAAATCGGCTCAGTAGAATTGAAGATACAACTTGATCCCTGTTTTATTAGCCGCCGTTAAAGTACGAGAGGTCAAGTAAAAGTGGTTCTCAGACTTTTTATATAAATGTATGATTGTGTCGGAAATTCTCATGTAGCGGAAAACTGACATTCACGCGGGCGGAGCCGCGGGCCAAAGCCGGTTACTAAAATAACATTTAAAAACATGGTGAGCCAATCAGTTCAGCAATAAAAATTCTTGGTCTCGTTTCTGAATATAATCATAGAATAGGGGCATAAAGTGGTTTTATAGTCTGTTATTGTGAATGAACAAAACGTACATACTAAACAATAACCGACGAATTAGGAGTGACACCCACACCGGCGAATAAAATTTTGGCGGATGACAACATTCTATTTGCATATTGTAACCGACTCAACATAGTTATGTATATAGAAGTGTAAGATTAATAGAGACACCAGAATGGAAATCAGTATTATCTATTACTGTTGTAAAATAGTTGAATGTCAAATTTTCAAAATCAAAGATATTTAAAAACAATCTACTCGGATCGACCAATTAAGGGCTTCTAAAGCTGAATTGGTCGATATGTGTTTGTTTGATTGTTTATTCGGGCTTTACGCAATAAGCAACTGGTAGATTTTGGTTAAGCTATTGCAGTCTTAAAGGTATTATTCCAACTTAAATACTGCGCTATGTTTCATCGGTAGAAATGAAAATACAGCTTGATCTCTGATGTTTTAGTAGACGCCGTCAAGGTACGAGAGGTCAAGTAAAAGTGGTACTTTTGGCTTTTTTCATATAAATCTATAACTGTGTCGGGATTTCCCATATCGACATTCACGCAGGCGGAGCCGCGGACAAAAGTTAGTTAAAAATATATGTATATAGAGTATTATAATTATCAACATAATAACACTGAATCGTTAAAAATATTATCATTGGTTTGGAAACAAATAGACATTACATGCTCTGACGTAGCCGGTCGCCTTACACGCAGAACTAGACATATAATAGACAGCGCCCTCTCTCGAAAGACATCTGACCACACATTATATACATCTATAAAACTTTAAAATAAACTGTTGGGATAAACATTGTGTTTTAGTTGGTTTCGCATCCTCAAGAACCCCAAACACTCTGCATAATATATACTGCAAATCGTCAAATTTGTAAAAAGAATCCAAGTCTATTTAAAAAAAAACAACTTTACCACCAGCCTCTTAGACAAGTTGATTTTCTACAATCGTTAACGCTAATATGTAGAAACGTAAAAATGTATTGGAATGACATTTCTAATCGGTAAGTCTCGGTGGCTTGTCGATTAGAATTGACAGTGATCTGAATATTCTGAATGATAATTTAACCATTCTATTTTACAAATTTTTAAAATTAGCGCATTTGACATTTATAATTGACTAGCCGACCGGATGAATTTCGTACCACCTTAAATGATTTCTTCGATTTTTCAGCTGTTATTTTGGATTTTTCCTAATTTTATTTTTCCACAAACCACCTCTGTGCTGAGGCGAACAAAACAAAAAAAAATTATTAAAACGGTTGAGTCGTTTTCGAGTTTTTACGAAACTAACGCACGACGATTGATTTTTTAATTATACAGATTCTAAGGTACTTTAGTAAAATTTAGTACGAAATATAGGTAGGTGCATTGGTGGTGTAGTGGTTTTAGATACGGCTTACGATCTAAGGGTCGTAGGTTCGAATCCCGGTCACGTACCATTGAGTTATTATTTGTAATTCATGTATGGTCTACATTGTAGACACCAATGTACTTAACGGAGAAGGAAAACTTCGTGAGGAAACCTGCATGGTCGCATGGGTGTGTGGAGTCTACCAACCCGCACTAGGCCAGCGTGGTAGACTACGGCCTAATCCTCCTCCTCATCAGGGGAGGTCCGTGCCCCTGTAGTGGGGACGATATGGACTGGGGATGATGATGATAGGTATTCTAAAAACTTATGTAGTGATGTTAAATTTGACAAAGTTATTGACTGATTTGTCGATTTTGCCTGCTACATCGGCGGTGAAGTGGTGGTAGACATAACTCATCATCTGATCAAAAGTTGTGGGTTCGATTCTTCAGTCTGTACCACTGGGACAACTTTAAACGGAAAATGAAAAGTGTGTGAGCAAACCTGTATGCCGGTATGAGTGTGTAGTCACAAACGAAATTAAAAACATTATAAGCCGCGTGCCTTATTAAAATTTATCGCTGAGAAAAGCAAGTGGCTGTGCTTGTATTGCTATAAATTTCTGAGGAATTAAGTCGTTTGCTTGCAGCGGCAGTAAATACTCCAATTATTGCGATTCATTTCATAAGATCGATTATTATTTTTGAGTATTGCTATATAAGGGTGGAAAATCTGGGCGAAAGAGTTTCACTTGGCGTCTTTCCAATTATTATCTATTGTTGAGTAGCTAATATTAGTTATTCAATAACAGATTTCACTACACGATACTGTTAATATAACAGCAGACAGCATGAATATTTCAGCCGATTGGTATCTAAATATTATGTGATATGTACAAGAAAAAATTGTGTTAAATTACCTTTGAATATTATTTTATAAAGGCGAAAAATTGTTTATTGTTGAGTAGCTAATATATTGATATTAGTTACTCAATAACAGATTTCACTAAATGAAATTGTTAGCATAACAATATATATACAGCATAAATATTTCAACTTACTGGTACCTCAGTATTGTATTATTTGTACTAGAAAAAAAATTGTGTGAAATATTTTTTTACGTTTCCTTCTGGATGACACTTATCAAGATAAAATTTGCACGCAAATTAGAAAATTTCATCCAAATGGTTAGAGCCGTTTGCTTCGCTTAATGTTATGATATTTGCCATATTTACTCTTGAAAGGCGTATTGGAACACGTAGTAAATTATTCTTGAGTCGTAGGTAATTCTGCTGCTCAATTACTGTGGTGTTCCCTCATTGGCTTTTCGCGACACCTACAGGAAGGTATGGAGTGACGTTATCATGATGGAGCCACATAGCAAATCATGATGGTGCCGCATAGCAAATAAATAATATAGCTTTAATTTTGGTATATTATATACTTGGCTATAATCTAGATGCTTAATTTAGACGCTACACGATCACACATTTCGACGCTTTCGACGGGGCACCGGGCAATGTCCGATTTCAATACTTCATTCATAAGCTACATATGTGCATGTCTACACTTGTTTAAATAAAGTGTTCAAAGTAGTGTTATTTAAAAAATATTTCATTGGGATTGCATTTATATTGTTACGAATAATCTCTCTGAGTCAGCGCATGAGAAAGGTATTTAATATTCTCGAAGATTCTTCTCCTTTGTTTATTGAAATAACAATAAAATTTATCTCCCTACAAAAGTGATTGCATACTGATATGAACCTTGTTTCATATACCATCAGACTGAAATTTCCATTTTCAGGTCTTAACACTTGCGATTACATAAACCTCATGGAAAATATATAGCGAGGCTAGCTTATTCGATATGGAATGGTTGTGATTATATAAAAGCAAGTATAAATAGCTGCAAATTTTGCGAGTCATGTCATTTACCTTCTGACAGCGATACTGCAAATAATCTGGAATAAAATATCGAGAAAAAATTTAAATAACAACCACGATGATTTGAGGCTATTTTGATTGTGATTGGTATTTCGGATTAACTGTTATTGACGTACTTGGAGTGTTTTCATAAATATTATAAATCACCTTCGTTACACGAGCAGTGGCTTAGGAATTCCGAACTTGTAAAAATATTTCATTATTTCGCTACTGACTGCCAGTTGATAATAGTATTGGTATTTCATGACATAAGTACAATCCCAATGGTGATATCGATATAAACCAATTCTCGTAAATGAACTTATTATTTACCATAGTAATATAATCCACGTTTGATTATCACTTTTTTAGTTTCAGTTTGTATTTATTTTGTTATTTCATGTCGTATTTCTATTTTTCTACATGAATTTTTGTTAAAGTAGGTAGTTTCGATGCTGGAAGGGTTACTCATAATTAAAAAAATACTTTATCTAAATGGGATTTATCTTTTTGCTAATACTTTTAAAAAGTAAACGTAATAAAGTAATACAGATACAATTTATGTGAAGTATACTAGAACTTAGAGCAATAATTAGATTTAATAAAGCTTCATAATTATTAATGTAGAAGGATGTAATTAGTATAATTAAAAGATCAAAGTTATTGGCATAGACACAAACTTAGGCAAAGTAAATCTTTTTTACGCATAAATAACCTTAAGACGGCCAAAATTCGCAGAGCAGCTTGTGGGATGTGTCAAGAGTCTGATTCAAAACTTTGCTGTGTTTTTATCGACATGTTGATTGAATCTGGTCTCTAATCTAGACAACCTATCGAAGCAGTCAAAGAAAAGCTTAGGAATTATTAATCAACCTTGTAGAAAATTACGGACGCTAATAGGTTTTTCTAGATTTCGTAAAGTTATTAGTCAATAGGATAGCCTACAAATAATTGCCTCGCAGACGCTAGAAATATATTATTCTATTAGTTAGCCCTTTGAAGCAGTTTGTTTGATAAATCTTAATGATGACTTGGCTAAGACTAAGGTTTTTTCAAGAAACCACTAGTTATGCTTTAAAATTAGAGTCCTGATAAAATTCAGCGATCAAAATATCTCAGCTAAAGTACAGTACGAGTATATTTGGAAAATAATTCTTTGAATTAGTTATATTTGATAGGTAAATCTGAGTACAGATTACACCATAGCTAGTTGATTAGTTGACCAGCTTTAAGCTTTATAAATCGTAGATTATGCTTCGGCTAAAGAATAATTTAGGAATAGTAAGTTCTTTAAACAAGTTAGCTTACATAAACTTTAGTGTAGTTTCAGTTACAGGAAACGCTAGAAATCTTTTGTTACGTATATTGACACAAGTTCGAGTCTAAATTTAATGTAGATTATGCCTCAGCTAAAGAATAACTTGGGAATAGTTAATTATTTAAACAAGTTAGCTTGCAGTTTCAGCTACAACAGATCCTAGAAATCTTTAGTTACCCATTTCGACAAGCATAATAGATTACGCCTTGGCTAAATAATAACATAGGAATAGTTAGTTTCTTGAACAAAATAGCTTACATAAATTTTAGTGTATTTTCATCTACAGGATAGAATGTATATAGAATCTTTGATTACTCACTTCGACAAGTATAAGCTTAAATTTAACGTAGATTACGCCTCGGATAAATAATAACACAACAAAAGTTAGTTTTTTGAACAGGTTGTCTATCATACATTTTAGTATAGATTCATCTATAGGCTAGAATCAATCCAGTTTCTTTAGTTACTCATTTTGATAAGTTTGAGCCTAAATTTAACGTAGATTACGCCTCGGCTGAAGGACATTTTAGAAATCATTACCTCTATGAGCTATTTAGTCTAGATAGATGGTAGTGTAGATGTTCCAACAGTGGTGCCGGGTCGGGCGTGGTTGTGTGTGATCGGAGCGGCGTGTGACGGATGCGCGTGCGCAGGCGGCGGGCGGCGAGAGGCGCGCGGGGCGCGGCAAACGGGCCTCGGGCTCCTCCGCCTCGGGCTCGCTCGGGCGCGGCGCCCTCTCCGACCCGGACCTACAGAGCAGACTGCAGCCGAACAGCCTGTCGGCCTTCTGGGTTCGTATATTTAAAACTTGTTCTTTGTTCTTTCTAAATCACCATTCAATCATTAATTCATTTATAAAACACTAGCTTTTGCCCGCGGCACCGCCTGCGTAAATGACGGTTTTCCCCTATATGGAAATTTCGAAATAATCATAGATTTATATAAAAATCCTT